>PVKS010000565.1:0-185864 GCA_004027875.1 Aplodontia rufa
GAGAGAGAGAATAATTTTTTATTCATTTTTTAATCTGGCCTTCATTCTCCAACATGTAGTTGGGTATGTGGTGCGGGGGTTCGAACCTGGGTCCTTGTGCATGCCAGGCAAGCTCTCTACTGTTGAGCCACTGCTCCAGCCCCCAACTTGTTTATATAGTAATGCTGATGGGCTGGGTTAAATCAGTGGTAGTGCACTTGCTTAACATGTGCAAGGGCTTGAGTTCCATACCCAGCGCTGCAAGTTAATTAAAGATTCCATAAGTACTGTGCTGTGGAGGGTGAGCCCACAGATATGATTGTCTCCCTTTTCCCTCTCCACACCCCTCCCCCTGCATATTTTCTTTGCTTCTCTTCTCCTCCAGGCTGGGAGAAGAGACCAACTCCTTTTCCAAGATTAAGCCATCTGCCTTTGCCTTGAACGCGTCTCCTTCATTTTTTCTTAGAAAACTTGTTCTCCATTTGCTGGGCATGGTGGCACACACCTGTAATCCCAGTGGCTCAGGAGGCTGAAGCAGGAGAATCACAAGTTCAAAGCCAGCCTCGGTAACTTAGTGAAGCACTAAGCAATTTAACGAGACCCTGTCTCAAAATAAAAAATAAAATAAAAACGGCTGGGGATGTGACTTAGTGGTTAAGTGCCCCTGGTTTCAATGCCTGGAACCAAAAAAGAAAAAAAACAAAAACAAATATTAGTGGTTGCCTAGGACTTGGGGACAAGTGCAGACAAGGACATAGGGGGTAAGAGCTAAAGAGTAGCGTTTCTTCTTTCTTTGTTTTTTTTTTCTTTTTAAAGAGAGGACAGTGAGAAAAAGAAAAGGGAGAGAAGCAACTTTTATTTAGTTTTTCATGTGACTTTCGTTGCTCCCACACTTTGTTGTGTACATAGTGCTGAGGTTTGAACCTGTGCAACTGTGCATGACAGGCAAGCACCGTAACTGCTGAGCCACAGCTCCAGTCCCCATGTTTCTTTTTGAGGTTATAAAAATGTTTTAAAATTGACTGGTGATGGTTATACATTATCTGTGAATTAATATGCTAAAATCATTGAATTACACGTTAAATCATTGCAATATATACAATTTGTCTGCCTTTTCGGTACCAGGGATTGAACCTGGGGGTACTCTAACATGAGCCGCATCCCCAGCACTTTCTATTTTTTGAGAAAGGGTCTCCCGAAGTTGCTGAGGCTGGCCTCAAACTTGGGATCCTCCTGCCTAAGCTGGGATTACAGGTGTGCGCCACCACGCTGGGCTACACTTCTGTTTTTCATACTTGACCATAATCCCAAACTCAGCATGATTTAAACCAAAAGGGTTTACCCAAAACAGATTTCCCTCTGAACTTCCCAGCTCCTGTGAACAGTGCTGCCACTTTCTCTGTCTTCCTGTCATACACACTGACGTGAACTTTAATGGCTCCCTTCCTTCTGCCTCCATCAAATGAATTGCTGAGGCCCGTTGACCTCCTGCAGCGCCTCTGCGAGAACCAATCTGCCAGGATCGGCCTTGAGTGAGCAGCCTGATCCCCCCCCCCCCCCCCCCCCCCCCCCCGGCTCAATTCCTGTTTCTCTCAGTCACCACAGGCCGACACAACCCCTGGCCTTGACTTGCTGTCTCCCGAACAGTGCTCTCCACGGAGCCCACTGTCACTTGTCATAAAAAACACCTTTCCTGGGGCTGGACGGTGGCTTGGTGGTTACAGTGCTTGCCTGGCATGCGCAAGTACATGGGTTCAAACCCCAGCACCACATACACAACAAAGTGTTAGAGCAACGAAAGCCACATGGAAAACTAAATAAAAATTGCTTCTCTGTCTCTCACTGTCCCTCTCTCTCTAAAAACAACAACAACAAAAACACCTTTCCTTTGTCAGCCATCCTGCCCATCCCAGGCCTGCTTCCACCCCTCCTCAGCTGGAAGCACCCACAACAACCCCCCCCACCCCGCTGCTGGCCTCCCCCACCTCCCCTGAGAACGCTCTACCAGGGGCCTCCCAGGGCCTTAGCGTTGCCAGACCCATGAGGCCCTGTGGTCTGACGCCTTTGCAGCTACAGGTGGCGAGATTGGCTCTTGTCACATCACTCTTCTCCCAGCTCCACGGAACTCGCCCTCTTGGTCTTCCCCACGCGGCCCCACGTTGGAGGATCAGCGTGGCTGGGCTCCATCTCCTCCACCTCTGCTCTCCATCACGGCTTTCCACGTGCTGGTGACTTCAGCCTGTGCTGATCGCCACGCTCCTGCACGCACTGCTTGCTGCAGGTTCCGCAGGCTCTCCACGGCGGCGGGGTCCACAGCGCAGCAGCCAGCTCCTCCTGCTCCATTTGCTCTTGTCTCCCCAGCTGCACTCACGCTCTCCGATCCCCCGGTGGTTCACTCCAGGAACCAGAAGTCATGTGTGAATCTGCTCTGCCTCTCACCCAGGTCCTCACATGGGCACTTGTGCTTCTGAGACGCCAAATCTGAACTCTGCCCTGTGTTCCCACTGAACTGCACCCCCCTCCCTATCACCCAGAGAGATCTGTGGTAAAGGCTCCTTTGGCATTTCTGGTGAAACGAGTGATTCATCCTGTATGAATTACAACTTCCCTTACATCTTTCCCCCATCACACTGTGCAGCCTGCCTCTGGCCTCTGCCCTCCCTGCTGCACCCTGGATCACTGCCCTACACCCTGTCAATCTCCTGCAACTCCACCATCTTCCTGTTTGGTTCACTTACATGCTTCTGTCCCTCCTTTATTCCTTTCAAATGTCACATTTGCGCATGACGTTCCTCATTTTGATCCACCTGCCATGCGATGCTTCTCTTGATCCCTTCACTCCATGCTGATGGGCTGTCCACACTGATGCTGGGGTGGCAGTTCTAAGGTTCAAATGTGGTGGTGCCATTCCTTTTCTTAAAATCTGTCTCTGGGCTCCTATTGCTCCTCAGAAGTGTTCCCCAGGCCCTTCGGGGTTTCACCCTCCCTGCCAACCTATTCTTGCCTCTCCCTGCCTGTCGATGCAACATCCATCTGCAGTTCCCCAATGTGCAGTACTCTCTGTTCTGTCCCCTCCAACTGCGGCTTCCCTGTTTCCAAATTCCATGGAATGCGGCAATGAACTTCTCGATTTCTGGGGTATGCTGCCCTCTGGTGGCTAAAACAAATAATGGTCTTCATTATATTCTTTCTGCAGAGCCCGTTCTAGTCAAAATGCTTGGTGACCCAGATGGGGCAGAAGTCTTGCACTGATGAAATGACTGAGTGACATGAGTCTGAGAGGGATATCTATTTAGTGGACATAACATAATTAACAAGGAGCCATAGGCTGTACGACTGGATTGAATCTAACACAGATAACCATAAAGGTGGAAAAAAAAAACACCTCCTGGGCTGAGGGTGTCCCTGAGAGCACTTGCCTAAGCCCTAGGTGGGATCCCCAGCACCACAAAACCAAACAAACCCACAACTCTGGAAGTAGAAGCATGGGTGCTCTGACGAAGGTTTCTGGTGACCCTGATGTCCTGTCCCTGTCACCCGCCAGGCTGTATCACCTCTCACGAGGACTCTTGCACCACCTTCCTGACTGGTGCCCTGGCCACAGTCTGTCCTCCGTGAAGGTCTTTCCTTACCTAAAATGATCAGGATGCCCTGGGGGAGCTGCCAGGCAGACACACACACACACAGGGAACTGGTGAGAGTGTGGCATGGGAGATGTTGTCGGCACTTGGTGGTCCTCGAGGTCACGGAGATGATGAGTTCCCCAGAGAAAGGGAAGCATACAAGAGGCAGAGAGGGCACACACAAGAAGCTGGGCACGTGGTTCATGCTGGTAATTCCAGTGGCTTGGGAGGCTGAGGCAGGAGGATGGCAAGTTCAAAGCCAGCCTCAGCAACTTGGCAAGACCCTGTCTCAAAATAAAAAATATAGGGGCTGGAGCGGTGGCTCAGCAGTTTCGGCGCTTGCCTGGCAAGCATGAGGACCCGGGTTCAAACCCCAGCACCATGTACACAACTGAGTGTTGGAGCAACTAAGGCTATGTGAAAAACCAAATAAAGTTGTTTCTCTCTTTCTCTGTCTCTCTCACTGTCCTTCTCTCTTAAAAAAAATAAATAAATAATAAAAAATATAAAAAGGACTGGGGATGTGGCTCAGTGATTAAGCACCCTGATCCAATTCCCAAAACCAAAGAACAAAACAGTAACAACAACAAAAATAAACCAAACAACAGCAACAGTGGCACAGGAGCGACCTCAGGGAGCAAGGAGAAGGACAAGAAGCACACCGGCTGGGCACTTAGGAGTGGGAGCAGCTTCCCACAGGGAGGGAACGGAAACACGGTGCTGATTTGCGGAATACACACGCAAAAAAATGAGGATGCAAAGAGAGCCAATTCAGGTTTCCAAACAAGGAAGGGAAAGGAGCACAGTGGGTGAAGGGGAGGCTGCTTTTTTAAAAACTGGAGACATGCATCACTTAGCAAATGCTGCCCAGAAAGTCCCCTGAAGGGGGCTGGAGCGGTGGCTCAGCGGTTGCGATGCTTGCCTGGCATGAGCGAGGATGCAGGTTTGAACCCCAGCACAAGGAAGTGTTGGAGCAACGAGGACCACATGAAAACTAAATAAAATTGATTCTTTCTTTCTCTCTCTGTCTCTCTCAATGTCCCACTCTCTTAAAAAAAAAAAATAAGGTCCGCTAAAGTGCAACATTATAAAACCAAATACTATTTCTCACAAGCCTGTGGGTCAGCTGCGTTCACCCAATCTAGGCTGGGCTGGCCAGGGTGGCTCTGCCCCATGTGTTTGGTGGTGGCAGAAACAGATGGAGAAGTGGAAACACAGTCTCCTTGAGGCTTGATGTCAGAACTGGATCGAGGACTCTTGGGCCTCCTTCTACTGAACCCAAAATCAAGGGTGGAGCAATTCAAAGGAGGAGCTTGCAAAACCATTTGATGAAGGGTGCGAATAAAGGACAGAGCCCATCAGTGCCTCTGAGACGATATTAGAGTTGGAGAGATTGGGGAAAGTTAGTGGATACTGTGAAGATTATGAATTTGGAGAAGTTATGTACTGGCTCCGCCAGTGACGAGCGCTGCAGCCGTGGCTCGGTGCAGACTCAGTCTCCTTATCCATAAAGCGGTAACAGTGACCCCTGCTTTGTGGTACGAAAGTAAACGAAATGATGTGAAAGTGCTTGACCACGACATCAAAGCTCAGTGACGGAGTAAGTTCTCAGGAGGGCTGGGAGGCTGTCATGGGACAGTGGGAACGCGATGGCCACTTTCAAGCACCAAGGGCATTCCCTTGGCAGAGGATGAGACACAAAGAGGTCTGTGTGATGGAAGGACAGTGAAGGAAATGGGAGGGCGGGGCAGGGCACATAACAATGATGTTTTAATAATAAGATCAGTTCCAACACAGCGATTTCTTCATCCTTAGGGTGTTGGCACCAAGGCTGGCTGATCTGTTTTTTCTTTATTTTTTTAAAGAGAGAGGGACAGTGAGAGAGAATTGCCCCCTGACCTCTTTTTCTTTTTTAAGAGAGGGACAGTGAGAGAGAGAGAATCAATTTTTCATGTGGCTTTTGTTGCTCTGACAGTTTGTTGTGTCGGGGTGCTGGGGTTCAAACCTGCATCCTTGTGCATGCCAGGCAAGTGTTGTAACTGCTGAGCCACTGTCCAGCCCCCTGACCTCAGAAGAACTAGAGGAAATGTCTCTGGGGACAGGTGGCTGGATTGATCAGCTGATCCTGGACCAATGGCAGTCCATTATTCCAAACCCCCAGGGCATGTTCTATTGGTCTCCTATTTTCTGGGTGATTCAAGGGTATTTAGGGGTGTGGGCCAGGATGCTGAACCTCCAGGGTTCTGAGGGTTCTTGGGACAATCCCTAACAGTGGGGAATGATTGTGCTCAACTTGCCTGTGGCCCCTGTGGGTAAGCACCAGACCAGTGATTCCAGAGTTCCAGTCCCAGGATCCAGACGGCAGGCAGTTTCCAAGTGGGCTACTCAGGGACAGCAGGCCCAGGAAAGGGTTGGAGGTTCAGTCACATGTTGACCTTAGGATGCGTTCAACAAACGGCGTTGACTAGGGTGTGCGCTGCTGAAACCGTCCTTGGAGTCCTTCCATGATGGTTTCAGGTGAGGGGTTACACTGGTGCATGTGAAAAGCTCCCTGGCCTGGTTTTTCTGATATGGGTTTAATATCCCTTGTGTGGTGATTTAATTTGATAAATTCACAGGTGATCATTTTTGCTCATACAATGAATTAGTTTATGTCACATGGTTGTTGGGCAGATGGTGGTTGTTTCCTTGCATAAACAAGGAGGAGAGTTGTACCTTTGCACTTAAACTCAAAATGGAGTGTCATGGCTTGGATGAAAGGTGTCCCCCAAAGCCCATGTGAGACAATGCAGGGAGGCTCAGAGGTGAAACGATTGGGTTATGAGAGCCTTAACTCAATCAGTGAGTGAAACCCTGATAGGGATTAACTGGTAACTGTAGGCTGGTGGGGTGTGGCTGGAGGAGGTGGGTCGTTGGGGGTGTGCCTTTAGGGTTTGTATTTTGTATCTGGTGGGTGGGTCTCTCCCTGCAGCCATGCCTTTCGCTCTGATGTTCAACCTCACCTGGAGCCCCAGGGAAGGCAGCCGGCCTTCTATGGACTAAGACTTCTGAAATCATGAGCCCCCAAATAAACCTTTCCTCCTAAAATTGTTCTTGTCAGGCAGGTCTTTTAGTCACAGCAACGGAAAAGCTGACGAAAGCAGAATCTGGTACCAGAAGTGGGGTTGTTGCTGTGACTAACCTGACCACGTGGCTTAGAAGGTTTTGGAGCTTTCTGGAATTTGTGGAAGGAATTTTGGAAAGTTTAGCAATGCAAGCTAGAAAAGCTTTAGATTGTTCTAAGCAGAGCTTAATGGGTATTTCTGGTAGGATCTCAAAAGACCAAAATGCTGATTGGACTGTGCATAATAAAATTAGGGCAAATGAATTTTCAGAGGAGAACTCTATTAGAAATTGGACTAGAGGCCATTTGTGTTATGTTCTGGCTAAGAGGCTGTGTGCTGTTTACCCATGTCCTCAGACTTCCTGTGAGCCAGATTTAAAAAGGGATGGATTTAATCTGGTAGAAGAAATTTCTAGGCAGCACAGCAGTGGCATGGGTATTGCTGGCAAATGTTGGCCAAATTTATTGTGGCAACTAGGAGCAGAAAGCAGAGCAGGAAGATCTGAAAATCTTGGACTTAAAAGATGGGAGTAAAACTGGGGCTAAGGAAGTTATAGTTGTTAAGGACATTACTGCCACCAAAACAATTCTAAAGACTGCCCAGAGGCAAAAGAAAAAAAAAAAAGAGAGTTGAGGGCATCTCAGGAATTGGGAAAACCACATCCATCTCAGGCTCAAGGGAGTAAATATTCTTTCGAGAAGAGACCAGCGGGACACCCTTCTTGAACAAAGAGGCCTAGGAAGGTTTTTCAATGTGCTCAGCCACCCAGGCACGCAGAGGCTGCTGCACCATGGTGCCTGGAGGCTTGGCTACTGTTTGACATGGCAGCAGACCTTGGGGCTGGATCTGCAGGATTGTATGGTTCTGGAGTTAGGGGGTCATGGAAGCTTCCACGGAGATTTCAGAGGAAGGCCTGGGAGGCCAGGCAAAGTGCCCCAGGGTTGGAGTCCTTGTGGGCAGCCTCTGAGAGGGTGATGCATGGAAATGTGAGGAGGCCAGAGCTGCAATGGAGACTACCAAGATTAGAAATTCCAGGACCTTGTAACATCTGCTCAGAAAAACTGGAAATCGAGCACAGACAAGCCAACAGAGGTCACAAGGCCTGTAACCATCAAGGCCATAGGGAAGGAGCTACACAAGCCCTTTGGAGAAAACATCATGATGCCATGTGCTCCAGATGACGGATATGGCTACAGGACTTGTTTGCCCAGCTTTGGTCCTATTCCTTCTTTCTATGTCCCTATTTTTCTGAATGGAAATATTTGCTATGTGCCTTTATAGATTGGACATATGTAACTTGTTTGAGTTTTACAGGAGCTCATGATGCCAGTTTGCTTTGAGTCTCAGAGGAGACTTTGGACTTGGATTTTTGGGCAATCTTGGAACTGTTGAGGGACTCTTGAAAATGTCCTAATATATTCTGCATTATGAGATCATCCTGAGCTTTTGGGGGCCAGAGGTGGAATGTTATGGCTTGGATAAAAGGAGTCCTCCAATAGTTCATGTGAGACAATGCAGGAAGACTCAGAGGTGAAATGATTGGGTTATGAGAGCCTTAACCCAGTCAGTGAGTTAAACCCCTGATAAGGATTAATTGGTAACTGTAGGCTGGTAGGAAGTTGCTGGAGGAGGTGGGTCATCGGGGACGTGCCTTTGGGGTATATATTTTGTATTTGGGGAGTGAAGTCTCTTCCTCTCTGCTTCCTAGAGCCATGCCTTGACCCACTTCCCTCTGTCACACTCTACTGCCTTGATGTCCTGCCTCACTTTGAGTCCTGAGGAATGGAGCCAGTGGCCTGTGGACAAAGACCTCTGAAACCGTGAGCCCCGAAATAAACTTTTCCTCCTAAAATTTTTCTTTTCTTTTTTTAAAGAGAGAGAGGGACAGTGAAAGAAAGAAAGTGATAATCAATTTTAGTTTTTCATGTGACTTTTGTTGCTCCAACACTTTGTTGTTTACATGGTGCTGGGGTTTGAACTTGGGTCCTCATGCATGCCAGGCAAGTGCCATAACCGCTGATTCACCGCTCCAGCCCCCTAAAATTGTTCTTGTCAGGTCTTTTAGTCATAGTGGTGAAAAAGCTGACTAAAACATGGAGTAACTCATAATAAACTACTGCTTTATAAAACGGAGTAACTCAGGGTTGGGCACAGCCTCAACACTGGTCTTTTCATCTTGGAGTAACTCAGCAGAGCACGGCCTGCTCTCCATAACCATCCGAACTGGAAAGGAATTTGACTTCAGAAAAATCTTACCTATAACTAAAGAAGCGGTCACAACAGCAAAACTAAACAGTAAAATCACACCCACAATTTTACAAAACAGCCGTAAATACACTTGTGTGAAGGGCTTTGAAAAGGTTGTCAGGAGCATAAAAATCATCACTTTTTCTATCATGTAGAGAGAGCCAACTGCCATACTTGAAGCCAGCACATTAGCTAGGATGTGTGAGGCCTGGTGGTAAAGCACTGGCCTAGCATGCAGGAGGCCCTGGATTCCATTTCCAGCATCACATAAAAATAGCAGCAATAACAAAAATGTTTGCTGAGGGGCTGGAGGCGTGGCTCAGCAGTTGGAGCGCTTGCCTGGAATGTGCAAGGACCCGGGTTTAAACCCCAGCATCACATACACAACTAAGTGTTGGAGAAACAAAGGCAAGATGAAAAATAAATAAGATTGACTCTCTCCCACTCTGTCTTTAAAAAAAAAAGGTTTGCAGAAATGAACAGGGCACATTTTTTGAACTCCTGTTTTATTTTCTGCAAAAGCTCTGGAGAAAACCTGGCCAGGCAGCTGCACTACCACCTTCCTATTTTGCCAGCAGCATTCACATTTACTTCATCTGAGGCTTAAGTGGTATGTTCAGCAAATACTTGCTGCTGCTGCTTCTCTGACACATTTTGAAAAGAACTCTGGCCCTGCTGCACTCTGGGCATCATCGGTTCCCCCAACTTGTCCAGAAACAGCGCCCTCTGCAGGCAGGAGGAGTAAGTGGCCAGAGAAGGTCTGGAGAGCCCTTACCTTTCCTGCGGGTGTCCACCAATTACCAAGCCACTGGCAACTGCTTCTTCTATTTTTTTCCCCCCGTTAGGGGACATTTCCTTTTCTTTTATTGGTGGATTATAGTTTTACATAATGAAGGTATTTGTTGTTACACATTCATGCATGCACATGTATATGACAATATAATTTGGTTCCACTCCCTCCCTCTCAAATCCCCCCATCTCTTAGCTCCACTGATCTCCCCCCATTACATATATATCTGTATCTATCTATCATTCATATATTTTGTATTTCCAGTTTTAAATGCCTGCATGTGTGCTATTCAGCATCTCAGGTGTGCAAAGTATACCATACAGTATTTAAACCCTCTCCCCCGTTTCCCTCTTCATCCTCTTTGCCCCTTTGAGTTTCTGAGTTTGGTTAATTTCACTTAGCATAATTTTCTCCATTTCCATCCATTTACCTGCAAAGGCCATGATTTCATATTTTTAAATAGCTGAGTAGAACTCCATTGTGTGTGTGTGTGTGTGTGTATATACATTCACACATATATATATATATGGATCAAGAAACTGTGGTATATTGTTTTTGGTGTGGTTTTCATTGCTCTGACACTTCATTGTGTATGTGGTCCCGGGGTTTGAACCCGTGTCCTCATGCATGCCAGGTAAGCACCGTAACCGCTGAGCCACCGCTCCAGCCCCTCCATCCCTAATTTCTTGAGGAGCGTCCATCCTACTTCCCAGAGTGGTTGAACTAGTCTGCAATCCCACCAAAAACATACAAGGGATCCTTTTTCCCCATAACCTGTCCAGCATCTGTTATTTGTATTCTTTGGAGTTTTCAGAATTGTCTGGAGAGTCCTTGATGTCACCTGATTCTGGTCATTCCCCAGGAAACAGGTGGACAGGAAGAAGTGAGGTTTGTCACTTTGGCAGCAACACTAGACAAGAAAGGGAGAGTCTCCCCGGCTTAATAGGTCAAGCATTATTGAGTGGCTAGCAAAGTGGCTTCCCCTTGCATGTGGAAGATAAAGCTTTAAACTTTCAGGAACATACACATTTTTGTTGTAAAATGCACTCCCCCAGAACCTCTAAGATCTACCAACTAAAATTTAGATTTGTAGATTTGGACAACATCAACTTCTAAGGGAGCATCAATGCTTCAGTGTGAAGGTCCCTGCCCCGTTACCTGTAAACAAGAGAAAGGTGAGAAGTTCCATGACAAGTGGTGGTCTTGGGGACAGCTCATCACCATGTACCCTTCAGGACTCTTCAGAAAGATATGCTGCACCAACCTGAAGCAGGGAATCAGGTGCAAGAGAATGATGATCTCCGCAGGGTGCTTGTGGAGAGAGAGCCCCAGGAGACACGGGTGCGGCAGGTAGATAGAGTCAATGGGTCTAGACTGGTGGTGGCCAGAAGGCTCTGAGGGATTTCTTTTTTTTTTTCCTAAATGATTTGCGTATTTTATTTTATTTTTTTTAAGAGAGAAGGAGAGAGAGAGAGAGAGAAACAGAGAAAATCAATTTTTATTGAGTTTTTCACATGGCTTTTGTTGCTTTGACACTTAGCTGTGTACGTGGTGCTAGGGTTTGAACCCATGTACTTTCACATGCCAGGCAAGCACCGTAACCAACAAGCCATTGCTCCAGCCCCCTCTGAGGGATTTCTTTGAGAAGTATTTTTTAAGATACCTAAAGGGTTGGAAAATACTGGGAGACTATACATCTGAGAGAAGAGTTTGGCTATAGATTCATAATGAAATAGAAAATCAAGCAACCCCTACCACCAAAATCCAATTTTTTTTTTTTAAAGAGAGAGGGACAGTGAGAGTGAGAGAGAGAGAAAGAGAGAATCAATTTTATTTAGTTTTTCATGTGGCTTTCATTGCTCTCACACTTCGCTGCATAGTTGTGCTGGGGTTTGAACTGGAGTCCTTAGCATGCCGGGCAAGCGCGGAAACTGCTGAGCCACCCGGCTCCAGCCCCGAAATCCAATTTTTAAATTCAGGAAAGATAATTCTATCTGGAAAGAGAAAGTAATCATAGGTATACAACGTGCCAAAGCTATGACTAGATCTACATAGTGAGAACAGTGAATTTTGGGGCAAGCACGATAAAAACCTATAGTATTGAGAGGATGGAAAGATGGAAGTATAATGGAGAGGGGAGTGAGGTAAAACTAAGATTTCCCATGGTGGAAATTAAAAAGATAATGTCTAAAACTGAAGGAAAAAACTATTAACTACTAAGGGACAACTCAGGCAAGTGATTTGGATATTTGGAAATGAATACAAAAAATATTAGTTTGGGTCAGACACAGTGACCCAATAGTTCCAGCTACTTGGGAGGCTGATGCAGGAGGACAGCTTAAGCCCAGGAGGTCAAGGCCAGTCTGGCAGCAGAGAGAGGCCATAAATAAATAAATAAATCAGCCTGATGTCTTTGAGGGAAGGTAACCTTACCCTACAGGACAGGGAGATTATCATTTCAAAGTGACTGAATTAAATTATGACAATGGCTCTACAATATCAATAAAAGATTTCAAAATTGAGGGAGAACTGTAAATACTCATTGCTTTGTTTAAACTTCAAAAACATAATTTTTTTCCCTGTTAGTTTGCTAAGGGACAAATTAAAGTTTTCAAAATTCCACTTTATGAATTAAAATTTAAATTTATTCTGTTTCAAAAAGTATCCAAGGGGCTGGAGTGGTAGATTGTGGTTATGTTGCTTGCCTGGCATGTGTAAGGACGTGGGTTAGAACCCCAGCACCATGTACACAATGAACTGTAGGAGCAATGGAAGCCACATGAAAAACTAAATAAAATTGATTCTTTCTCTTTCTTACTGTCCCTTTCTCTTTTAATAAAAAAGTATCCAAAGCAAACTACACTTTTCATTTCGAGCTGAGAGCCTAGCACAGAGTCCTCAGGAACTGAATAAATAAATGATACCAAACATCTAAATGCTGGCCAGAAACAGGAAGCCTAAGCTGCAGAGGCAGAAACTTAGAAAGGTGGTCTGAGCTGTAACTCAGAACCTGCTTTGGAGGTGGTAAGGTGGATCTCCAGGTCCCAGTGAGGATACTTCACCACCTGGTTCTGCTGCAGGCTGAATGCACCTGGTAGGTGGCCTGCTTCACCACAGAGGAGGCAGAGAACCTGGCCCAGTGATCTTCCCTACCCCACGTGAGGGCAGCTGGTTTCCTCTTATGACAACTACCACAGAATTATCAGAGAATTAAGAAATCGGACAGATAAAAGGTAATAAAGAAAAGAATGCAAAAAATTTAATACCAAAACCACAAACAATCCAATCAATAAATGGGCTATGGAACTAAGGAAGTTCAAACAGCCAATAAATGTGTGAGAAAGCGTTCTTCATCACTAGCAATCAGAGAAATGCAAATCAAAACAACATTAAGATTTCACCTCACCCCAGTCAGAAGACCAAGGATGAAGAATACAAACAATAACAGATGCTGGAGGGACTGTGGGGAGAAAGGAACACTAACACATTGTTGATGGAACTGCAGACTGGTACAGCCATTCTGGAATGCTGTGTATCCCATTCTTTGGTATTCTCTCCGAAGAGCTAAAATCAGCATATATCAAGGCAAAGCTACACCAATGTTCATAGCAGCACAATTTACAACAGCTAAATTATGGAATCAACTCAGATGCCCCTCGCTGAATGAAGGATCCAAAAACTGTGGCATAAATCTATACAATGGAGTTCTACCCAGCTATTAGAAAGAACAATATCATGGCTTTTGCTGGTAAATGGATGGAAATGGAAAAAATCATGCTGAGTGAAATAAGCCACACCCAGAGACTTAAGGGTCAAATATTTTCTCTTATTTGCATAAGCTAGAGTGAAACCAAAGATAGGGTGACGGTTACACAAGTTTATTTACTAGACACACCACATTCAAAGTATCACATAATCTGGGGAAACTATAGCTATGAAGAGGCGGGGAATAGGAAGGGTGGAGGAGGGAAAACAGGGGTTATTAATTTGAATGGTACACATGATTCCCCAAAGGAGCAAAATAATACTATAATACTCATGCAAGCATTCAAAATTGAAAATTCAAAAATTCAAAAATTAATATACATATGTATAGTTTTATATATATATGTATATACATACATAGATATATAGGGGCATCATATTGGAAACAGCGGAATGGGGAACGGGCAATGGGGAGAGATATTGGATAAAGAAAAAATTAGGCTCAAGTTACTTTGTCATTATGTATGCATATATGAATGTGTAGCAACGAATCCCTCCAATATGTAAGAACATGCCAAACGAATAAAATAAATAAGTAAAAGGAGGCATAATCTCAGCTATCTCAGTAATAGTCCTGGTAGGCTTTAGGGCTGGATTTTGAAGTCCTGCTGCCATGCAGAGAGCATGATGATCTTTCAGAAAACCAGCATGTGCCCTCGGGAGAAAATGTAGAAAAGATGCAAGAAAAGGCTTCACCTCAGATCTCAGAACAGGACTAAACTCCCTAGGATTAAGAGCCCAGGTGGTAATATATGCTAATTCTGCATATTAGGCACAAGAGTATTTGTTATAACTATTTGTACTTTTTTATAAGTCTGAAATACTGTGTAATTTTTCTTTTTAAAGAGAGAGAGGGAGAGAGAAAGAAAGGATCAATTTTTATTAATTTTTCATCAGGCCTTTGTTTCTCCAACACTTAATTGTGTATGTGGTGCTGGGGTTTGTACCCAGGTCCTTGCCAGGCAAGCACTCAAACCACTGAGCTGCAGCTCCAGCCCCAATACTTCGTAATTTAAAATGAAAGCAAAGGGTCTGGAGTGGTGGCTAAGCGGTTATGGCACCTGCTTGGCATGCATGAGTACACAGGTTCAAACCCCAGCACCACACACACAACTAAGTGTCAGAGCAAAGAAGGCCATGTGAAAACTCAATTAAAAAAAAAAAAAAGATTCTCTCTCTCACTGTCCTTCTCTCTTTGAAAAAAAAAAAAAAAGAAAGCAAAAAGATATAAATAAAGATATTAAATTGATGCTTACTTTATTTAGTCTTAAAATATAGTATTAACTGTCTTGGCTCAATGCCACGTGGCCACTACTGACAATATTAGGACTTAGACTGCTTTAAAGTGTGTCAAAAGTAGGTTGTTGTGACTGATCCTAAGACAGAATAAAGAGAGCAAGTCTTATGAGTGAATGGTATATTTTCAAACTCAACAACTGAGGAAGAAAAACACAGAAAAGACACATTAAAAAGTTTTATCAGTAATACAATAAAAACACAAACCTGTATCTACTCACATGACAGACAGGGAGTAAACCAGGCACGTGCCTAGCCCCCTCCAGGGCAGCTATTCTTTTCAAATTAGGAATTCACAATCATCTTCTCCATCTCTGAAATGAAGAGCAACAATCGGCCTTGAAGATTCACCAGAATCCTCTGCAGGGCCTGTGCGAACCCAGCTTGGCGGGCCCCAGGGTTTCTGAGTTGATGAGTCTGGGTGGGCCCTAAGGATATCCAAGTCTAACAAGTGCCCAGGTGATCCTGACGCTGCTGGCTCAGCGACCTCACTCTGAGTCTGTGCTTGTTTGTATCTCCCCTGGACTGTGAGCATCTTGAGATCAGGGAGCGTTTCTTCTGCAACTCATCCCCAGAGTCTGACCAGTGTCTAGCAGTGCTATGGGAATGGACGAGCGTCCACTGAGTGCCTATTGTGAGCCAGGCACTGCTCTAGACACTGAGATTAGGGAGTTAAATGAATATTTAATATATACTGCATACATAAAATCTCCATGTCTTCATAGCGTTTTTCTTCCGGTACCACACAGTCAACTCTCCATAACTGTTTATTGCAATCTTACCAGTTCTACAGCAGAATAAAAAAGGGCATTAACATGGCCATTTTAATAGTGCTATGGAAATATCAATTTTCTATTTCCATAGTTTTCCCGGTTGTATGCTTTTCCTTTCTGATATCCCACTCTAATACCCAAGACAAAAATTCATAAATCTGGCATATACATTAGATCAGGCTTTTAGGTCTTAAAAAATATTTGTTGGTTAACTTAAAAGCTACTTGGCATAGATATAATATTAGTAAAAACAGCAACTCACAGAACGATAATAAAGCAATTTGGGAAGTGAGTAATAGATCTTTTTAACTTGTGGTGCTGGGGATTAAATGGAGTTTTTATGTTGAGAAATATTAAAGAATAGCTTACGTAGTGTTTTATCAAATTAGCATTGGTTGTCTCTACAGGCACCTTGCCCCTTCACCCGCTACTTCCTATTCCATGCCCTACATCTGTGTGAAATGGCCATTCTTCACTGTATGCTGACTCTGAACTCCCACTGGACCTAAGCAGGCTGCTCTGCAGGCCAGGGCATCAGCCTGACATTTAGATTGTCCTGTGTATAACTCTGAAAAAGTAGTAGGAGGCCCCATGTGATGCTATGAAACAGAAGGGCGCCCCCCCCCCCAAATAAAGGCAAACCTTACTACCTCCATGCAGCCAGGGAGCCGAGCCTTTCTCATTTTCCTCATGTACCACCATCTTCAGACTAACGTTCTCAGTTTCTCAGTGAATAAAACATTAGAGAAATCAGTTGGGTACATTGGTATCTATAATCCTAGCTACTAGGGAGGCTGAGGCAGGAGGATCATAAGTTTGAGGCCAGCCTGTGCAACTTAGCTAGACCCCTATCTCAAAATAAAATTTTTAAATGGGCTGGGAATGTGGCTAGATGGTAGAGCACTTGCCTAGCATATGCAAGGCCTTAGATTCAATCCTCAGTAATGCAAAAAAAGAAAAAAGGGGAGAAATTACAACAATTTGAAAGGGCTTTCAGTACTCTTCTTTTTTTTTTTTTTTTAAAGACTGAGGGACAGAGAGAGAAAGAGAAAATCAATTTTATTTAGTTTAACATATGACTTTTGTTGCTCTGACACTTCTTTGTGCCTATGGTACTGGGATTTGAACCTGTGTCCTTGCACACACCAGGCAAGTGCCGTAACCGCTGAGCTACTGCTCTAGCCCCACTTTCAGTACTCTTGAGGTTTGCAAATATTCCTAACAGGCCTTCTTTTTCATGGTTACAGCCTCGAGATACCCAGGGTTAGTCATATGGAGGGGAAAATTACATTGGGGGCAGCATTTATCAATGGAATTTTAAAAGGCTGGTTTCAATATCCTGCATTCAAATATTTTTCTCTGTTCACATCATGACCAAATTTGAGACTCGTTGCTAGTGATCTCAAGAATTAGTGACATCAAACAGCAATACTGCCTCAGGATGACATTCTCTTCTTAGTGCCACTCAAAATTAGTGCTATAACTGGGCTCTAGTCCAACAATTACTGTGAAATGAAAAGTTTAGTAGAAATTAACATTTTATTTATTTATATTTATTTTTGTAGTGCTGGGTATGGAACCCACCAGGGTTTTGCAATTTACCATTGAGCTATACTATTTTTAAAAATATGCTTTCAAAAGTGGAGCATTTATGAGTCAATCCTAATTAAGTAATTTCTGATTGCTAGAAAGATTTGGGCATAAATGTGATCCTTCTGGTGAGCTACATATGGACTCTTAAAAGATGACCAGATTGTTATTTATTTCCCTGGACAATTTAATGTCACCCTGATAATACAAGGAAATTAATACTTCTCAAAAGATATGTAATTCCCTGTTCAGGTCTTGACTCCAGTGAGCCAGCTCCTTTCAAACTGGCTATATAAAAGAAATCAATCCCCATTGGCGATGACACTGATCTCATTAAAGTACTGTTATCTCATTTAGCATAATAAAAGAACACACTGCCATATTCTGAAAAAATAAACAAATAAGACTAAAACAAAAATATTCTTATCAACACAATTCCTATCTTAAAAAACTTTTCAATGTTCATGCAATCCATCCTCATTTTCTGAGTCACAAGGTTAAATTTCAGAAGAGCAACAAGCAATTCCCAAGGCTCACTACAGGCCCTCCGAGGGCTTTCCCAGACACAGCTTCTTGCGGTGCTGCTCCTCACTCCCAGGCGGGGCTCTCAACACACCATCTAGCACGCAAGAACAACCTCATGTCAGGAAATGTCATTTCAAACATATGGGGACTTGCTTTAGCCACACAACTTAGAAGAGCAAAATGATGTTTAGGTCAAGGACCATTCGTTTCACTTTACCTTCAGATGCTCAACTGTTTGAATATTCCACACTCAAATGTTTATTTTTTCAATCAATACTGAATCTAGATAACTCGAAAGTGATATGGTATCTGATGTCTCTTCAAAAACTGGATTCACTCAACAGTGTTCAGCAAGTAATTCATACAACTTTTTTGTGTGTTTGTGTGGGGAAAGGCATTATCACTGGATTGGAAGAAACAGAAATCAATCCCTGTTGGTGATTACATTGGTCTCACTAAATTAATGCACCTACTTATGCTCCAGAGAAGCGGGAGCATGGGGACTCTCATTCACATTCCTGTATACAAGAAAGATGACCTTATCCTGTGGGTCAGGCTGGGACAAGAGCCTAGCTTCAATCCTTTCCTGGCTATC
This sequence comes from Aplodontia rufa, assembly GCA_004027875.1. Lineage (NCBI taxonomy): Eukaryota > Metazoa > Chordata > Mammalia > Rodentia > Aplodontiidae > Aplodontia > Aplodontia rufa. Next base: position 18,288 of record PVKS010000565.1, read on the forward strand.
AACGTACCAAAAACCCATATGTGTTTAAAGTATACAATAAACAGAGCATATAATTATGTGTACAGTTTGATGAGTTTGACATAAGTAGACATCCATGAAACTGCCACCACAGTCGAGTCAATGAATACATCCGTCACCTGCCAAGTCTCCTCCTGCCCTTTGCTTCTGTGCGATTGAGGGATCTGCCAGCCCTCCAAGCCGATGTGCTCTGCTCTGCTGTTCCCCTGTCCCAGGGACACTTGGATCAGGTTGAGGCTTGCCTTCCAGAGTGGATCTGGAAACCCCCCTCTCTCAATAGTCTTTTTATATAATATTTGAAATATATAATATTTGAATAAAAAAGAGAATATATGTAATACAGATGGGAGGTCTAAAACCTAATAATAAAATAAATACTTAAGAACCTACTGCTCTAAAATAATAACCTTGCTAAAATTTGCAGTAACTTTGCATGGGGGTGGGGGAATAAGAGAACTTACTGCCCCAAATAACAACTAGAGCATTACCAATTGCCGTGCGCTCCCTTTCATCCCATCTCATCTCCCCATTCAGAGGTAACTGCAATCTGAAATTTTTTTTTCACTCTATTTCTTCTTAAAAATGATTTTAACTCATACATTAAACAATATACTATTTGGTTTCTTTTTGAACTTTATATAGAAATTCATAAGGCAGTCTTCTGTGTGTGTTTTCTCCATTCAACATTCTTAGATTCATTTATGTTGAAGAATGTAGCAATAGTTCACTTATTTTCACAGCTATCTAGTAGTTAATGTTATATTTTTAATTTAATCTTCTAAGCTAAACATTTATGTCATTTTCAAATTTATTCATTGCAATAAATTTGATGTCTTTTGGTCTCATAAAAGATGCAAAATTTCTTGGATGTGAAATTGCTGGGTCATGCAATATATGCATGTTCAGCTTTATAAAGAAAATGTCTATTTTCCAAGGTGGTTGTAAAATTTTCAATCTCTTAGCAACATACAAAAATCCCTAATAATCTACATGCTCACTAGTGCTTGGTATTGGTGAACTTCGATTGAATAAATACAATGGGTCATCGCTTCTATGTGATCTTAATTGGCCTTTCTCTGACCAGGACTGAGTATGGTCATCTTTTCATGCATTGATCAGACATTTAATTTCTGCTAATGTAAAATACCAATAACTCACTACCATTTTCTATAATATTTTTTCCTTATCAATCTGTAAGACTTTTTTTTAAGTGTTCTGCAAACTGATTCTGTTAGATGTGGAAAATCTGTTCTTCCAGGGGATGGCTGGTCCTTCACTTCCTTTTTTTAAAAAATTTTTTATTAAAGAGTTGAATTATTGTACAATCATAAATGCGTATAGAATGGGCTGGAGCGGTGGCTCGGTGGTTACGGTGCTTGCCTGGCTTGCGAGAGTACGTGAGTTCAAACCCCAGCACCATGTACACAATGAAGTGTCTGAGGAATGAAAGTCACATGAAAAACTAAATAAAAAATTGCTTCCCTCAAAAAAAAAATAAATGCATATAAAGTAACAATACGATAAGCATTTGTTCTTAACCAGAATTACCCCTCACATTGCCCATACCCCAATTTTTGGATTCTTCTCTATTTTGCCCCTACAAGTGACATAAATGCTTAAATTGTGAAGTTTCCAGAATTAAATGATTGGATAATTATTATTTGGATTCTCAGGGGGCCTTCAGTTTCTATATAATGTCTTTTGGAGAAGACAGGTCCTTAACAGGAATCCATTCTATAATTTATCAACTTTTTGTTTTACAGTCAGCATTATTTGTGAAGCATAAGTTATTCTTTATACTCTTTACTTTTACTTTGCCTCTTTAATTCACATGGAACTGATTTTTTAGTTTTATGTGAGGTAAAAATTCATAATTGGTTTTGCTACATGCATAAGCCACTTTCTAGTACTATATATCAAATAGTCTATCACTGTCCCTGTGATATGCATAGCCCTCTGTCAGGGATGCTAACTGTTTCATAATTCATGAGGCAATGCCCCACACTAAAAAGTTGTATCACTCAAAATACCAAGTTGGTCCATTAATAAACAGTGGCTTAATCCACTGACCTTTTAACAACTGTATTCATTTTTCAGGGTTATAGGAGAAGTTTGAGTATAATATGATATCATAGCATCATGTGGAGGAAAGGTACCTGTCAATCTTCCTCTTGTAACATCTTGAGCTCACACCCCCATGGTGACAGGGAGCTTATTAACTCATCAGGAAGGACAAATCTGGACAATTCAGACTATCACTGTGTTATGGTATGAATGTGAGGTGTCCCCCAAAAGCTCACATGTGACAATTCAGGAAGGCTAAGGTGAGATGATTGGGTGGAGAGCCTTAACCCAATCAGTGAGTTTATCCCCTATGAGGATTAACTGGCAACTATAGGCTGGCAGGGTGTGGCTGGAGGAGGTGGGCCATTGGGGGGTGTGCCTTTTGGGTATATATTCTGTATCTGGTGGAGCTTCTCTCTCTGCTCCTTCCCCATGTGATGCCTTAAGCTCTCTGCTCCCTGCCTGCCACCATGATGTTCAGCCTCACCACTAGCCCTGAGGAATGGAGCTGGCCTCCTATGGCCTGAGACCTATGATACCGTGAGCCCCCAAATAAACTTTTTGTCCTGAAATTGTTCTTGTCAGATCATTCAGCCACAGCAACGACAGAGCTGGCTAAAACACTTTGAAAGTTATTCTCTTTGTTAAGCCACAATGTGTGTCACTGTAGTTCCCACCACTGGCTCTACCTTCTGCAGTTTGGAACATCCTGGGACTGGTTGACTTCATGATCACAGCACGCCCTGCCCTGATCACTACAAGTGGCAAATACCTGCTATTTCACACCCTGCCTTTGCACTCTTACAATGGCTCTTTTGATGAAGAGATGCTCTTCATTTCAACACAGACAATACAGGTCATCTTTCTGTTTCCTTCTCCTGACAATAAGAAAATTCTAACTGACCTTCAAAGGTCATTATAAATACATTCTTTACTTTGATCCACATATTTTTCTTTCTTTTTCTACTACTTTTTTCTTGATAATTTAACAAAAAGAAAATTCAGTGAATATGTATTTTTTCAGATTGCTAACAAATTTGCTATCTGAATAAAATAAATCTATTTCAGATCACAGAAAATCAAGATATTCATATTTTCATAGTGACCTTCATATTTTTTGCTTTTTCAGGGTAGTAATTCATTGTTATAAAGAAAACTTAGAGTACACTTCCATTTATGTAGAATCTAAACAATTTTTTTTTTTCAGGGCTGAGGACCAAACTCGGGGCCTTATGTGTGCTAGGCAAGCGCTCTGCCACTGAACTGAATCCCCAACCCCGAATCTAAACAATTATAACATAGTTATTATTTCTAAATAATATTATATAGCACTAAAGTTCAAAGTTATGTGCCCAAGGAATTGTAAGATTTCCCAAAGATGATATTACATTCAAAATAGTTATGTTAATGTGCAAATAACAAAACTTAGAAGACAAGTAACTCACTTATGGTAACTGTGATGATTCTTAGTTAATTAGATTTTTAAAATAATCAGAACATTTCCATTTTCTGACCTACCTGAGGATACGTGGCTTTACTCTAGAAGGACATATAAACAGCCCTCTCATCATTTCTTTTAGATCCAACTGCACTAATTATACATATTTTTTCATTTCTCATACCCAAGAAACTTTCATTTTGGTATAGAAGAGCATTATTCCTTACTGTTTCATATAAATTTATAAATTCAATTTGTACATGATTCTTCAAGCATAATTATTAATAAGTACTTTCTCTAGCATCTTACATATAGACACACAAATGTTTATGAATAAATTGTAGACAAAAATCTAACCTATAAAAAGAATATGATCCATAACAATTTCTGTCACTTGATCCTTAAAATTCACTAAGTGCCCATTTTCCTCAGTAACCTTGTTAGCCTCAGTATGGGACTTGTAAATACTTACTTTCTCTCCTTTCAGACTCATTTTGTTCAAGATCACGAGCTTCAGATGGATTCAGCTGCCACTGTAAGACAGCATGCAAATTATTTATATGTTTAAAAATGATTTAATAAAGAGCATTTCAGCACTCTGCTTTTAAATAACAAAACAACTTGAAAAAAATACAAGAAAAAGGAGTTAGCATGTCCATTTCAACAAAGCCCTAACAATGCCACCCTGAGTGATCCTGAATGGGATGACTTCTGGGATCGGAATCAATACTCTTAGGGAAGGGACCTTAAAATCCTTTATATTCATTCCACAGGTAAGACTGTGGAAGACTAGAGAATTGCCACGATTTGTCTCAGGTTACACTGTAACAGGGCAGAGATGGGATTAGATCTAGGCCTGCCCAATGCCCAGCACCATGGAATTTCTACCACATCATATTCTGTCTCTACCACATCTTACAATAGGTAGAGAAGGCCTAGATATTGAAGAAAAACAATACGGTCAATACTAGCTTGCATTTTAACATAACTATATCATATAAATTATTTCCTATCATTTTATAACATATATCAGATATCATACATCTCTGATTATACAGCATTCTATATCAACCACTCAGAAAGAATTAGAAAAGACTGAAGATTCTGAACTATCATCATATGTAAGACTGAAAACAGCAGAAATGAAAATGAAGTGTAATCAGTATCCCTAAGACAGCTCTTCATTTTTTTCTTGTCTGGCTGGAATCTCCATCAGAATCGCTAATGACTTAATCAAAAGGCCCTGCTAGGCCACTATCTCCAGAAAGACACAATTAAGTGTGAATTACCTGGGAGGCTCTTCCATAAGCATCAATTAGTTCATCAGATTAACTAGTTAACATCTTGAGCCTTGAGGGGGGATGAGATACAAGACAAACATTTTACCATGCATTAAAAGTCCTTAGACTTTTGGTCACTTACAGAGAAGAGATGTCTAGGGTTAGCATCAAGAAAGAGAGAACTTGGGAAGTTACGTAAGGGGGGCGGGGAGAGATGTGTTTTGAAACATGTTAAACCACTAAAAACTATTTACTTGGGCAGAGAAAGTAAAACCAATAACTATAAATTTACACTTAAGAATACTAATAAAAAGAGGCTAGAGTGGTGGCTCAGCAGTTATGGCGCTTGCCTTGCATGCACGAGTCCGTGGGTTCGAACTCCAGTACCATTTACTCAACAAGATCGATGAAGGCAACATGAAACACTAAATAAAATTGTTTCTCTCTTTCTCTCTCATTATCCCTCTCTCTTAAAAAAAAAAAGTGCTGGGGATGGGGCTCAGTGATTAAGAGACCCTGGGTTCAATCTCTGGTACTAAAAAAATAAATTAAATTAAAAAATTTTACAGAGAATATTTATAAAAAGCTTCTTTATAATTGGAAAAAACTTAGAAACACTCTAGGTGTCCAACAACAGGGGAACAGTTAAATAAGGCAGGTCTGTGGATTTAAGAAATTGCACAAATTGGATCTGTAGGTTTGAAAGATTGCGTAAATTGAGGCTGGAGTGGTGGCTCAGCGGTTACTGCGTGTGCCTGGGTTCAAACCCCAGCACCACGTACACAACTAAGTGTGGCAGCAACAACAACCAGATGAAGAACTAAATAAAACTGATTTTCTCTCTCTCTCTCTCACTGTCCTTCTCTTAAAAAAGATTATATAAATTATTTAAAAATAATTTCTGATGAATTTTTAACAGTAGAAAATACAATAACATGTTAATAGTGAAAGCTATGGATTAAGGGATAATATGTGTTCTTTTTTATTTTACTAGCCCTCTATAATGAGCATATATTACTTTCATAATAAAAAAGTAATACACCCTAAAAGAAAAATTCATTTGCATTAGATAAGAATTTTTTTGAATAATTGGATATGGATATACACTGTATAAAATCTATTCTGAAAACCATATTGCCTAGTTCTAGCCTGTTTTTTTACAACAACATAGAATAAAACCACTTATCTCAAAGGATGTGGTTACATTTCAAAAAGAAAGCAAATATCTTTCAAATAAAACTTACTTTAATCTTAAAAACAAGTATCAAATTTATTAATACATAGTATTTTTGATAGTCAAGCATAATCATTAATGAAATTCAAATTTTGAACAAATACTAGTTCCTATTAATTACTGGTATTTACAAAATACTTAGTCAGCTAACTATTAGGTACTATTTCGAGCCAGGCCAGACAAGGAAAGGATAAGGGAGTGGAGAGTTAATCTTCACGAGGAGCACAGAGAAAAACAAAGAGTTTCTTTTTTCTCTCACGTGCACCTGAGCAAGGGACTTCCTGGGTGGGAGTTCCCAGTTCTGTTCTGTCTCCCCGCTCTGCCCCTGGGCTTCCCTGTCTTTCTGCCTCCTCTTGCCCTATCTTATCCTTTTGATCTCTCCTTCCTCTTTACAATTCAAAATCTACTAACATCTACCAGAAAGCAAGATATTCTAGAGTTTCCATAAGCCATCTCTCACAGTCCTGAAGACCTACGTCACTTAATCTTTACCAAGAGAATTTGAAAAATCTTTTTCTTCACACTCTCCAGGAGGAATGAAGAGCCAGAAAACAAAACCTAGAACTGGGGATTTCTTTCACTGACTGGATGTAGGTTTTTATTTATAAGACAAGCACATTCTCATCTCTCTTCTTTTGGCATCACACTACAGTCTTAAAACTGATAAGCTTTAAATAAAACAATTAGAGATAAAAAACAAAAATACATGACAAAATAAAAAATGGTAAAACTTTGATACTTCATATACACCCAGAAACTCGATAGTATTTTCCTGTGCTTAAAACGTGTGTGCATGTGTTTATACATACATATATCCATATACACACACACAGAGGGAACACATGTATGTTCCAAGCACTCTGGACTCAAACTGATGTACTATAATAGGAATGTAAAGTTCAAACTTATGTTAAACACTTCGATTATATATTTTTTCTACCCATAAATTCTAGTGTATAAACATTATACTAAATGCCAGGTTTAAATCATTGGATGTCATAAAAAACAATGTGGTATTCTGGACATGATTCTTTTGCTATACAGAACATTATTGGAGATAACTCTGTGTGTGTGTGTGTGTGTGTGTGTGTGTGCGCGCGCGCACGTAGGTGGGCGTGCTGCAGGAGATCTAACCCAGGGCCTCAAGCATTCTACCACTGCACTACATCCCTGGCCATCTGTAATCTCAGTGACTTGAGAGACCAAGCCAGGAGGATCACAAGCTGAAGTCCAGCCTGGGCAATTTAGCAAGACCCTGTCTCAAAATAAAAAATAAAAAGGGATTGCAAAGGGGTTGGGGATTTTGTTCAGTGGCAGAGCACTTGCCTAGCGTGTGCAAAGCCCCGAGTTTGGTCCTCAGCCCTGAAAAAAAAAAGGATAGCAAATGTAGCTTAGTGGTAAAAGTGCTTTTGGATTAAATCCCCAATACCACACAAAAAAATTATTGGGACAACAAGTAAAACTTAATTAGACTCTACAGATTAATGGCAGTAAATATATTAATGCTAATTTCCTAGTTTTTGTAGTTCTTTGATTATTCCTTGTTTGAGGAAACAGTAATTTGGTATGTCAGCAACTTCTGGGAAAAACTTTTTTTGTAGCTGTTGTAACTTTTTTGAATGCCTGAGATTGCCTCAAAGTAAAAAGGTTTTTAAAAATATAAGTATTATATAGAGAGAAGGTTCTGAGTTTTCTATGAACCATCTCAGCTCTTTTTTGGAAATATCAAATTGAATTTTTATCACTTTTCTCATGAGAAGTGTGTTTGTATGTACATATGCATGCATACTCCTGTCTTTTGGATGATCTTCAATTGTTTTCACCACTATTCAGCAAAGTTGAAACTGAAGGTGAGGGAAGAGGTGGGTCAGAGCTTTTCTTTTTATCAGCCACAAGATGGCACCAAAGGGCTCACTGGTGCAAGAAATGCTCAAGGTTAAGGCACAACTATAGAAATGCGAAATTCTTAAGGCAGAGATCCTTAGTGAACATTTATAGGTACACAAGTACTTTGTGTAAAAATAAACTCAATGATGGGAATTTGTTGAAACTCTTTAAAAGGGTGAAAATCAACTAATTTACATTATGCAGCAATACAATACGTATATAACACAACAGAAAATAGAGTCTGAAGAAAAAAGTATATCTACTTACTGTAAATTTGCTAACACCCTCAAGTTCCCCAAACCTCATGTAAGAGATGTCTGCCTTCTTTTTTCCAACATCTACGTCCCCTGCATAGATTTGTTTTATGCCGGCACCTTTAATTAAAGGTACACATTCATCACATGGGCACTTTGTCACAAAAATCATGCTTCTTTCTTCTGGTTTTATTTCTTGACACCTACAAAAAAATTTACAGAATATTACTGAAAGGGCAAGTTAATTTTTAGATAAATCCTTAAATTTTAAAATTGAGCTATTTGAAAAACAGATTTATATTATAAATAATCAAGCCTTACTCTTGCTGAATTGCTCAATGTTTAAACTCTGTAAAAAACATGAGAATTACTATACCTAATATTCCCTTAAGCCATTGGCAAGATGTTCAGTGCCAGAATACAAAATAAATGAAAACAGAAAGAGAAGAGAGAGGGAGAGAGAGAGAAAGAATATGAATATGAGCGAATATAAGAATGGGGAAGATAGAAGATTTAAAAAAATCCAGGAAAGAGAAAGACAAAAAAATAGGGCTGGGGATATAGCTCAGGGGTAGAGTACTTGCGTAGCATTCTTTCTTCTTCTTCTTCTTCTTTTTTAAGAGAAAAGGAGAGAGTGAAAGAATCAATTTTATTTATTTTTTCATCTGGCCTTTGTTTCTCTGACATTTATTTGTGTACATGATGCTGGGGTTTGAAGCCAGGTCCTTGCACATGCCAGGCAAGTACTCCAATCACTGAGCCACTGCTCCAGCCCCTTGCCTAGCATTTTTGAGGCCCTGGGTTTGATCCCCAGAACTGAAGAAAAAAATCTATGTTTTCTGTGTAAAGGCACCTCTTCATAATACTGGAAATTGGCTTAAAACTCCTTAAGAGGACTGGAGCGGTAGCTGAACAGTTATGGCGCTTGCCCGGCATGCGCAAGTACTCAAAACTCAAACCCCACCACCCACATACACAGCGAAGTCTCGGAGCAACAAAAGCCACATGAAAAACTAAATAAAATTGTTTCTCTCTTTCTCTCTCTCACTGTCCCTCTCTCTTAAAACAAACAAAAAAACAAACAAAAAATCCTTAAGAGCTGTCCTTATCTGATTAGATATTAAATAGTCATGGCAACTGAAAGACCTAGCCCCCAATCCCTAAGTGGTACATAAAGAACATTTAATAAATGCTTACTAAATGCATAAATTAATTTTAAAGTACCATTTTGAATTATCCTATCATAGGATAATTTTATTTAAAAAATCTGAAGTCAGGTGGGGTGGCACTCTCATGTAGTCCCAGCAGCTGGAGGGGCTGAAGCAGAAGGATCACAAGTTCAAAGCCAGCCTCAGCAACTTAGCGAGGCCCCAAGCAACTTAGTGAGACCCTGTCTCAAAATAAAAAATAAAAAGGGCTGGGGATGTGACTCAGTAGTTAAGTGCGCCTGGGTTCAATCCCTGGTACAAAAAAAAAAAAAAAAGGCTATGTCATCTTCACACCTCTATGCAAAATGGAACAAGTAAACTTGTAATGAAGGGGACAAGGAAAAAAAACTGAAGAGATTGTTGGTGAAACTGTGTATGTGAGATAGGACTAAGGACTGCTTTTACCTGAGGCCACGGGGATTGTAATTCCAGGTTCTCTGGTCCACACTGCTCTGAGACAGCTGTTTTTAATTCTCCATCTTCCACATTTATCTCCCTGGTTGAAATTCATTTCTATTCATCTGGACCAGGGCAACAGAGTTCTACACCTCTAGTCTGCTTAAATGACGTACCTGCTACCTAAGCAATCTATGGAGTGTGGCTCTGTCAATGCAAATCCATTTTCCCCCTGCCTACCAAGTGGAGTCTAAACTCAAAAGCTCTCTATTGTCCAGTCCCAGCTTATCCTGTGAGCTGCATTTATCACGTGCCCACACTGCAGCTTAACTGACTATGCATTTTTTCCACTTGTAGCCTGCACCTTGCATTAGAAGCAAGAACAGTTTTCCTTTCAAGGAATATCTCCGATTGCCACAGTCCTGGCAATCCTCTAAAGCTCGGCTCAAATGCCAGTTCTTCCACACAGTTTTCCCTTGCACTCCCAGCTTTTGTCTACAGCAGCCCATAACTGTCCACAGCACTTTGTTTCTGCCTGTCCCAAAGAATCCATTGCATTAGGTGGATACTGTCTTAGAAGGTCCAAGGACAGGAGTCATGTCTTACTCAGTTTGTTTGGTTTTTTTGAAAAGATGGAGAGAGTAAGAGAGAATCAATTTTATTTATTTTTCCATCTGGCTTCTGTTCCTCCGATACCTAGTTGTGTATGTGCTGCCGGGATTTGAACCCGCGTACTTGCACATACTAGGCAAGCACTGAGCTATTGCTCCATCCCCTCTTACTCAGTGGAAATCACTTAAATTAACTTTAGGAGGTGATGATATAATTTTTAACAAAAGCTCTTTCAAAGCAATTTGGTTCAAGGCTAGAGCAGTTGCTCAGCAGTTGGAGCACTTGCCTGGCATGTGCACAGACCCAGGTTCAAACCCCAGTACCACATATACAATTAAGTGTCGGAGAAACAGGCCAGATGAAAAATTTTTTCAGGCCAGATGATTCTCTCTCATTCTTATCCTCTTTCTCGTAAAAAACAAAACAAAACAATTTGGTTCATAATAAAGTTTATACATTCATAAATATAAATATGTGCTCTAAATTTAGAAAACAAAAGCAATGTAAACACCCCAAAATACAAGAGGTTAAGCAAGACTCTTTTTTTGTTTAAAACAGTGAGAGAGAGAAAGAAAGAATCAATTTTTTATTTACTTTTTCATGTGACTTTCATTGCTCAGACACTTCATCGTGTACGTGGTGCAGGGGTTTGAACCTGCGTCCTCACGCATGCCAGGTAAGCACATAACCACTGAGCCACTGCTCCAGCCTTTGAGCAAAACTCTTAACAACAAATTTCAACTTACTTCTTATTGAAAAGTGGGAAGAAAAATAAGGTGACTTGCCCAACAAATTGGAAGGCCTGGACAATCTGCAATAATGGCCTCAGGACCAATCTTTACCAAAATTATATTTCTGTAAAGAATATTCCTTTGAAGTTGAAAACAGAAATAAATTACAACTAAAAGAAAACTAATTTCAACTCACCTTTGCTACGTTTCTTTGCGGGGGGGTTGCTGGGGATTGAACCCAGAGGCACTGAACCACTGAGCCACATTCCCAGCCCTTTTATCATATTGAGACAGCATCTCCCTAAGTTGCTGAGACTGGCTTTGCACTTACCATTCTGCCTCAGCCTCCCTAATCACTGGGATTACAGGTGGGCACCATTATGCCTGGCAACTTTGCTACATTTTAAAGGTAAACTAAAAACAATTCCTACCTAAATGTCAAGGCATTTTGTTCGGCATGTATGATGTATCTGAATTTCCTTATTTCTCTGTCTTTCTGTTTGTCATCCATATGTGGGAAGTCAGCATACTCAGATCCAACGGGAAAGGCATTATAGCCACATCCTATGAAGTACATAGCTCCGGTCCCATCACAGCTTCCCTACAAAAGGGTGCAGACTGGTTAATTTCAACATTGTAAAAAGGCACTTTGCAATGTAACATTAAAGTTTGCTTTCAGGGGCTGGAGCAGTGGCTCAGTGATTACTGTGCTTGCCTGGCATGCACAGGGATGCAGGTTTGAACCCTAGCACCATGTACACAATGAAGTGTCGGAGCAATGAAAGCCACATGAAAAACCAAATAAAATTGATTTGTTCTCTCTCTCACTCACTATCCCATCTCTCTTAAAAAAAAAAAAGCTTGCTTTCATAATTTGTGTAATGAATATTCATTTCTCTCTCCTTTTTGGTACTGGGGATGATGAAACCCTAGGGTACTTTACCACTGAGCCATATCCCAAGCCCTTTTTTATTTTAAGATAGGGTATCACTAAATTGCTTAGAGCCTTGGTATTTTGCTGAGGCTAGCCTCAAACTTGTGATCCTCCTACTTCGGTCTCTCAAGTTGCTGGGATTATAGGTGTGCACCACCAAACCCAGCTCATTTCATTTCTATGAAAAACTGAGTCATCAAATAAAAACAAAAACAATATTTCTACTACACTATGGCCTTGTGAAAGCTTAATTCCAAGGCCAGTCACCTCTCTAGACTATAATTTCAAGGCAGTCTTTGGTTTTAGCAGCTAATTAAATACTATCTTGCTTAACTCACAAATTATTTTACTTGACTCAGACATCTCTCTAAATATAAAATTCTAGTGGAAAGAAACCACATTTTATACTTCTTTTCTATCCTTTAAGGTACATGTCAGATTGTTATGTACATAGCAGGCCTCTCAATGAGTGAGTGTTAATTTCTTCTACTCTGTGCCGTGTTACTAGTTAACAAGTAAGAAAATTTAAGAATACTTTAAAAAGTATTGGTGCAGTGTTGGGTGCCAGTAATCCTAGCTACTTGGGAGGCTGAGGAAGGAGGATCATAAGTTCAAGATCAGCCTGGGTAACTCAACAAGATAAAAAAAAAGAAGGGCTAGAAAATGTAGTTCAGTTATAAAGTATCTTTGGGTTCAATCCCCAGTACAGCCTAACACACACACACACACACACACACACACACACACACATTTCGAACAGAGTATTTCTGTTACTGAACTAAAAATGTGCTATTGTGATTTAGTTGAAAATAAAGTACTTTCTTTCTTCGTCAATACTGAGTCTTTATTATATATATATACACACACACACACATAATCAGTTTCTTATTTCAAAGGCTCTTTCTTATTCTTGATCAATGGCATATTAGTTGTTAATATGAATGCTTTACCAATTATTACGAAAACATTTTATCAATGGCAAGAGTTTATAATAGTTTGGACTGTGCTATAAACCTTAGTAAATTTCAATCTATTATAATTATACACGCTCGTATCAACAGTCTCATTACTATAGAAGCTTCTTTTTCTTTCCTTTTCTTTAAATTCAGTGCTGGGAATTGAACTCAGGACCTTGAGCATGTTAGGCAAGCAGTCTACCACTGAGCCACATCCCTAGTCCCACTGTAGAAGCTTAATAAAAATCACTGTTATAATCAGCCAACAATAAGATTAAAAAAAGCCAACAAAAGTTTGAACATAAAGTTATCTCACTAATAAATTCTTTTGAACATTTACCAAATGTCAAACATCATGCTAAATCTTATACGCATCATTTCATTGGCTCAATCCTCAAAACAAGCTAGAAAATACTATTATTATTATTATCCCTATTTATAGATAAGGAAATTGAGGCCACAATATTAAATGACTTAAGGACACAGAGATAGTAAATAACATAGCCAGAATTCAAGCCCATGTCTTTCCACTGTACCAAGCAGCCTGCCTACACTAGAGATAAGTGGATTTAAATTTTCCACAAAGCAGCTGAGAACCAGACGTTTAAGTCAAAAGGCTTAAATACAGATGAAAGTTCCAACCAGAGACCAGAGCTGTGCCAGGTGCTGGCAATGCAACTGTAAACCAGACATATCCCTGCCCTCACAAACCTGATAATCTGAAGCGGGTAAGAGACTGGACACAACCGTGTGTCACATGTGAATTGTACAAAACGCGAGGGGGAGTTCTGGCTAGCCAGTAGAGAGGGATTTAGAAGGTGGACTCTGTAGCACTAGACTGTATGTGTAGAGGACCAGGGGTGAATGGTGACCACTGGTGAAGCAGCAGGTTAGCAGGGAAGGTACCAGATTTACTGGCTAGGTTGAACTTGAGGAGCTTAGGAAACACTGGAGCAAATAGTCAAATTACTTGCTGTAAAGTCCACTGAAGCGAAACAGGCTCATGCTTCAATCAGCTCTATGCAGTTAATAAATCTAAATTTCATGGCCCTCCTAACCCATCCCCCAAACTCCAAGTCCTCATTATCTCTTTTATATTAATCAATCTCCCCATTTCCTGTCTCACTCTACATTTTTTTTTTGTGTTGCTAGGCAAGCACTGTACCACTGAGCTATACCCCCAGCCCCTCCACTTCATTCTTTTATAATGCAAATCCAATCAAATAATTTTCCCACTGAAAAGGTCCTTGAAGTGCAAGATCTAACAGAGGAGCCACTGGCCACACAGTGTAAACTGAGAAGTGTTGTGAGTGTAAAATAGAGAAATTTGGAAGACCTAATATCAAAAGAAAATGCAGAACATTTTATTAGTAATTTTTATATTTTATACTGATTACATGTTGAATAATATTTTGGACACATTAGATTAAATAAAATATATTATGTTTACTAATTTTTTAAACTGACATAAAAGCCAAAATTATACATATTTGTAGGGTAATGTGATGTTTTGATATATGTATATACTGTATAATATTTAAATCAGATTAAACATATCTATTTCCTTAAATAGTTATCATTTTTTACGGTAAAAATATTCAAACTCCATTCTTACAGCTTTTTGAAGCATACAGTATGTGCAGTCACCACAACACACCAAAACGTCCCACTCCTATGTAACTGTAACTTCTTACTCATAGATTAGCCTTTCCCCACCCCTCCTACCTCTCTACCCTCACCAATCTCTAAGACCCACCATTATACCTTAAACTTCTACGGGATCAACTTTTTACATTCCATATACGAGTGAACTCATGCAGTACCTGTCTTTCTGTGCCTGGCTTATTTCACTTAACAAAATGATCTCTCCTGGGGTTGGAGCAGTGGCTCAGCAATTACGATGCTTGCCTGGCATGCATGAGTATGTACGCAAGTTCAAACCCCAGCACCACATACTCAACGAAGCCTCGGAGCAACGAAAGCCACATGAATAACTAAATAAAATTGATTCTCTCTCTCTCTCTCTCTCTCTCACTGTACCTCTCTCTTAAAGAAAATAATGATCTCTCATCCATGTTGTTGTAAATGATAGGATTGCATTCTTCTTATGGTTGAACAGTATTCCACTATGTGTATATATGTACCACATTTTCTGTATCCATTCATCAGTTGATGGACACTTAGGTTGCTTCCAATAAAATATATTCTTCAACTTACACCTATTTCTTGTCTTTACCTATTTATATTAATTCACCTACTTTTAAAAAATATTACTCCTAGAATATTTCAAGTTATACACGTGGTTCACATTTAATTTCTACTGACTAGTTTAATTTTTTTTATTTTTTAAAGAGAGAGAGAAAGAGAGAATCAATTCTACTTATGTTTTCATCTAGCCTTTGGTTCTCCGATATAGTTGTGTATGGGGTGCTAGGTTTTGAACCTGGGTCTTCAAGCATGCCATGCAAGCATTCCAACCACTGAGCCACCTCTCCAGCCCCTGACTAGTGTTATCTTAGGGGATACACTATCTAAAGTTCATACTCTTCACATGGTCTACAATGTTCTTTATGGTTCAGTACAATTTTTGCCCACTCTATATAGGACTCCGGATCCCAAGTCACTTACATTTTCCTATATTCTCTCTCTGGCCCTCTATTATTGCAAGCTTTCTAGCTGATCCTCCTAACTTTCTGTGTTTGATGAACTCCTGCTCATTCAAGACTAATAGCATGCATCTCCGAGAATCTCACTCATTTACCTAAGCCCAGTAAAGGTCCTCCTCCATGTTCTCACAGTATTGATTATAATTATGCATATATGCCATTTTTTAACTTCTCTATCTCCATCATTAGCTATGAGGCCATGAAAGACAGAAAATGTAATTTTTAATCCCTGATGTTCACTGTGTGGCAGTTCTTAACCTATATAAGCTGTTTAATAAATGTTTGCTAAATTGATGAGTCTATGAGAAAATGTTTACAGAACTTCACAAATACACCAATACAAAAATATTAATCTCAACAGGCCAAATAAAATGTAATGCACTGCCAGACATGGTGGGGCATGTCTGTAGTCCCAGCTACTCAGGAGGCTGGGCCTGAGCCTAGGAATTTGAGGGCAATCTGGGAAACAGTGAGAGTCTGTCTCAAAAAGCAAAAATAAAAACCACAGTGCAATGCACAAGACTGAACTACGCTTAAACAAAATCCTGGTTAAATATTTAAAAAATTATTTTCATACTTACAGATTTCCCTTCTGCCCAAATGACTGCTCCAACTCCTGTTTTATGATCCTCTGAAAGACATGACATTTAACGCAGTAAAAATCAATGACCTGTTAGCTTCAGAAATACACTTTTCCAAAAATAAAACATATTGAAACATACTTTATGAACAACATTACAATTCTTGACACCTTTACTAATTACAGAGAATTATTAAGATAAATACTTTCAAACATGGAATATGGGAACTAGGTACCCAAGATAGTAGACAGGGTCACTACTCACCCTGTCTGTCACACATGATATACACGTGCAGGTCACTAACATGGCAGTGACCACAGTCAGATCACTTCAAAGCTAAAACCAGAACTGAGCACAACTTCATTCTCCACTAACAAGACAGTTTCTAAATGACTACTTATTTTTTATTAGTGCACATTAATTACACAGAATTGTGGGTTTCATGGTGTCATATTTATATATGCATGTAACATATTTGGATCATTTCCACCTCATGTTACCCCCTTATCTGCCCCCTCCCCTTACTCTTCAACTAGTAGTCTCCCTTCTACATTCATGTTTTTGGTTCTTTCTTTTCTAGATTCCACATGAGAGGAAAATGTGCTGTGCTTGTCCTTCTTGGTTAAACGATGATCTCTAGTTCTATCCATTTTCCTGTAAATGACATGATTTTGTTTTCCTCATGGCTGAATAATACTCCCCTTATGTATATACACCACATTTTCTTTATCTGGTTACCTGTTGACAGGCACCTGACCTGATCCATAACTTGGGTATTCAGAACTGGGCCATGTAAGCATAGGTATGCAGGTATCTGGGGTGGTATAATTGGAACATATGGTAGTTCTAATTTTAGTTTTTTGAGGAACCTCTATGCTGATTTCCATAGTGGCTACTCTAATTTACATTCCCACCAACAGTGTATAATGGTTGCTTTTTTCCCGCAGCCTTGATATCATTTATTGTTATTTGTATTCTTCATTACTGCATTCTAACTGGGGTGAGATAGAATTTCAAAGTAGTTTTGATTTACATTTCCCAGATGGATTTGCATTTCCCTAAAGATGTTGACCATTTTTTTCATATAATTATTGGCTATTGCACTTCTTTTGAGAAGAGTCTGTTCAGTTCCTAAACTACTATTTCTAATAGATGATGAAATTGAGTAAAAAGGGAGTTTCTGAACTAATGGATTTAGTGTAATACCTACTCACAACAATCAATGTGTTTTCTAGTATTTTTAACATTCTAATTGTACAAAATACATTTTACAGAAATATTCTTGCTTAGCAAAAAGTTCAAATTTCTCTTACAAACAAAACAAATCTTTATGACCTTTCATATCTGTATATCTACTAGTGAAAGGGTACATGAAGAAAATTTTGATTTAAACAAAATATGATCATTTCCTTGACCTTTATATAGTTTGAGAAACAAAAGAATGCTACATTAGTGTTATGCTCATTTCTAAATCAAGTGGCAGAAGTTATAAATATAAGATTGGAATTTCCTATAGAACAAAAACCTTTGCAATAAGCAAACCATTACTTCTTATAGAAAATAAAAAACCAAATTAGAAATTCCACATATTAAGGATCTACTTTTCCTTCTATACAGGGTGAGTTTCAAATTTCTAGGACAAATATACGTTAATTATGAAAACCGTAGTATTTGTCAAAATCATAATAAGGGACTTAACGTAGTTTGGAAATTACACTTAAATAGAGAAAAAAATTATCTGTGGACTTACCTTAGGTCATTCTCTTATTGGTAAGGATTAAGAGGAACTGTGGCTTCCCTTTACAATTTCCTAAAAGTTAACCCTTCCAAAATAACACATTTTGTACCTACTTTTTCAGTAAAGTACAAAGAAAATTTGTGCCACTATTAAATGAAAAACTAGGATGCTGGGTCTGGAGCAGTTGCTCAGTGGGTACGGTGCTTGTCTGGCAAGCGTGAGGAAGAGGGTTCAAACCCCAGCACCACATACACAACGAAGTGTCAGAGCAACGAAAGACACATGCAAAACTAAACAAAATGGATTCTTTTTCTCTCTCTCACTGTCCCTTTCTCTTAAAATAAAACAAACAACAAAAACAAAAAACTGGGATGCCTCGTAGCCAGGCATGGTGGCACATGCCTATAATCCCAGTGGCTCAGGAGGCTGGGACACGAGGATAGAAAGTTCAAAGTCAGCCTCAGTAATTTAGCGAGATCCTGTCTCGAAATTAAAAAAAGAAAGAAAGGTCTGAGGGGATGTTGCTCAGTGGTTAAGCACCCCTGGGTTCAATCTCCATTACCAAAAAACAAAAAAACTAGGATGCATCATAACCAAGTTTTTTGTTTGTTTTGTTTTGGCATCAGGGATTGAAGCCAAGGGTCCCTTAATCACATCCCCAACATTTTATTTATTTTATTTTCAGACAGGGCCTTGCTAAGTTGCTTAGGGCCTAGCTAAGTTGCTGAGGCTGGCTTTGAACTTTCCATCTTCCTGCCTCAGCCTAATGAGCCACTGGGATTACCCGGATGCACCACCACCACGCCATGATACTATTTAATTTTTTAAATAGTTATGATATTTCAACAAAATTTCCCATCTCTAATTCAAATATGCTCAGACTTTCAAAAATCATACCACAAAGGATATAAGTAACTTATGTTAAACATTTTTTATACACCATCTCATTTTTACCTAAAGATAAAACAGTTAAAATTCCAATCTCTAGAGAAGAAGTCAGGCAGAGAAATTCAGTGACTGAAATTTTGCCCTTGGGACCCAATCTACTCACCTTTCCCCAAACATCTCCCTTGGACATTAAGAATTCCATAACAAAGATTTCCATTCACTGAGTTGCCTTTACTGTGCCAAGTATTGTGAGCAGCTGAGTGTTTAGTGATGAGGGAAACAGTCCCCACCCTCCTGCAATGCACAGCTGGATGGGGCAGAAGGCTTGCTGAGGAAAGGAGCAGATGCTGCTCTGAAGGAGATGAATGTGATGGGGAGGGCTAGAGGAGGCCGGGTGAGTGGCTTCTACAGTGGAGGAAAAAGAGATTTGGGTGTAAACAATATTTTGTTCCTTCCTAGATCTTTACATGATCTAGACCTTAACAAGAGGAAGAAAAACATATAAATCAATGGCTTTATGCTCATTTCTGAGGCAAGTGGCCAAAATTATAAACATAAGATTATATTTGTCTGCAAAACCAAAACCTTAATTATAAGTAAAGTACTTCATACGTGCATAAATCAAAAGTGAAAAAATGAAAAATTAAAACAGAAATTCTTCATTTTAAGAATCCACTTTTGGGGCTGGAGCAAGTGGCTCAGCCGTTTCGGTGTTTGCCTTGCATGCACAGGGATGTGGGTTCAAACCCCAGCACCACATACACAATGAAGGGTCAGAGCAACTAAAGCCACATGAAAAACTAAATAAAATTTATTCTCTCTCTCTTTTCCACTGTCCCTGTCTCTAAAAAAAAAAAGTCCATTTTTCATATAATCAACACTAAGTATTTTTTGTATTATGGTTTTTAGTCTTAGGAGCCAAATTTTTGTTTCAGTTTGGGGACAGACAACCTAGTCAGCAGGGGGTGGAAATGTGACTTTTACAACAGCATGCTGCTCTGCTGCCTTGCAAAGGTTATCGATAGCAAGAAAATATTCTTTACTACCTGTCTTCCAATAGGGATAAATTTTCATTCATATGAAAATGGCTTTGAAAAACACCTTGTCTAGAACACAAGAGATCACAACTCAACACTTAAACCAGGTAGGTAACATGAGATGCCCTCTACTCTCTCCTCCCAAGAGTCTAAACACATTTGGTCACTATTTGATAACTCTTAGGTATCCTAGAAGCATTCTTTTAACAACATCTCTGTGGATCCTCTTCATTAGTCATTCAAAAAACAATTATTAAACACCTGCCTGAAATTTGTTTTAGAACTTCAGAGGTTTTGGAATTCATTTTAATCATACAATTTTTGTTCATTTGTTTGTTTTTGGCATTGGGGATTGAACCCGGGGCACTTTACTACTGAGCTACATACCCAGCCCTTTTAATCATTTTTTAGAATTTTGATACAGAGTTCAACGTTCTAAGCTCAAATTCTAAGTTGCTCAGGCTGGCCTAGAACTTGTAATTCTCCCGACTCAGCCTTCCCAATTGCAGGAATTAGAGGTGTGTGCCACCATACCAGTTCATATGTCCATTTTAAGATGTAATTATTTAATGAAATGGTATCTTCATCTATTTATTAGGAAAAAACAAAGTTTTCTTTCTTTTTCTTTTCTTTTTTTTTTTCTTCAGTGCTGGGAATCAAACCCAGGGCTTCATGCATGCTGGACAAGCACTCTACCATTGAGCTACATCCTCAGCTCCCAAAATAAAGTTTTCAAACTAAACTGAATAGTGTGAAATTAAAAGTTTCAATAACTTGGGGCTGGAGCAGTGGCTGGACAGTTACAGTGCCTGACATGGACAGGACTCGGGCTTAAACTCCAACACCACGAAGTGTCAGAAAAACAAAAGCCAAATGAAAAAATAAATAAAATCGATTTTCTCTTTCTCATTCATTCTCTCCCTCTTTTTCTAAAAAAAAAAAAAAAAAATTTCAGTAATTGGAAGCATACTATATCACAAGGATAGCTACCTGGTCAGAAGGTCCCCAGTATTAAATGGTAAATGCATAGAAACTGCCTAGCTCAGTGGGCACACAGTAGGCACTCAATAAATTATCACTATTATTTGTCATCAACGAAATATTACAGGTCCAGAGTCCCTTATCTGAAATTCTTTGTATCAAGTTTTTTCAACAGTATGATGCACCTATTTTATGCCAAACTTATCTAAATTGTTATTCATAGTCTTATTTTCTTTCTGCATGTTAAAACTTTAATAAGACCTCTGCATTATTATATAATATACAACTACAGGTTTTATACAGAAACAGAGAAGATCAATGAAACAGACTAGACATAAAGAAATGGACCCAGGTACAACAGTGAATTTTAAACAGGTTATTGCTCAGTGGTAGAGTGCTAGCCTAGCTTTCACGAGGGCTTGGGTTTAATACCCAGCACCACACGTATGTGTGGTGGTGGGCAGCTGGGGAATGTGGCTCATTGGTAGAATGCTTGCCTAGCACATGCGTAGTCCTAGGTTTTCATTTCTAACACCACAAAAAAAGAAAGAATGGAAAAAAAATATGGGGAAGACCTTAATTATTCTGCTTGGTGAAATATTCACACATTTTATTCCCTATGTTTTAATGTGCTTGAGTACTGTTAACTCCACTAGGAGTACTGTCTACAGTATATATACCATATTACCTTTTTAAAATCTGAAAAATTCTGGATCCTTTCTCATGTGGTCTAGAGAGCTTTGGATTAAGGATTGTGGATTATTTATCTCTGAATTTATTAAAAGATTGTTTTTAGCTGGCAGCCTCAGTAGCTTGGCAAGATCCTATCTCAAGAGAAAAAAATAAAAAGGGCTAGGAATATAACTCAGTGGTAGAGGGCCTCTGTGTTTAAACCCCAGGACCGCCGCCCACCCTTTCAAATTCTTTATCTGTTCACCACACAGGAAAAAACTGATTAAGACAGTTTCACTGTGAAGTGGAATGCATGACAGTCAATCTGCAGCCTCTTCAGGATTTGAGTTCCAAGCAAAAAATCATCTGTCAAAAAATTACCCTTGAAAAAAACTTCTAAATTTCCCATCAATTGCGTAAGTATGGATTTAGGTTAAAAAAAAAAACAAAAAACAAAAAACAAAAACCCTCTGCACAGGGGCTGAGTGGTGACTCAGCACTTGGAGCACTTGCCTGCATGCATGAGGACCTGGGTTCAAACCCCAGCACCAGATACACAACTAAGTGTGGGAGAAACAAAGGCCAGATGGCAAAGCAGATTGATTCTCTTTTTAAAAACAAATAAAAAAACACTGCACAGCAACAGTTCACAAATTTATAATACAAAGCGTAACTATGCAGCAGAGAAATAAAATATATATGTAGAAATGTATACATACTGCAGTCTCTAAACCCTGGAATCACAGATCCCTGGTGAGATGAGATATCATGAGAGCGAGTAAACAATAGCAGATTCACTTCTGCCGCCTTACTCTGGACCCAGGCAGCACTCTGCTGAACTCGAACTAGCAAAGAGGAAATTATGAACCTTAGCTATAAGGGTTGTTCCCATTGATGGTTCTCTTTCCAGACCGGTTTATAAAACTTTACAAAACTTTATAAAACTGATGTTGGCCACACATTAGCCAGGATACAAGAAAATCAATTAAATAAGATTTTAATATAATGCAGTTGTTTGGGGTCATATAGTTCATCCTTACAGAACCAATTATAATTGATTATCAATCCTGCTGAACATCAGAATACCTTGCAGAATTTGTGTGTATGTGTGTGTGGCACTAGAGATTGAACCCAGGGGTGCTCTACTGCTGAGTCACATTCCCCAGTCCTTTTATTTTTTATTTTGAGACACAGTCTTGCTAAGTTGCCTAGGCTGGCCTGGAACTTGTGATCCTCCTGCTTCAGCCTCCAGAGTTGCTGGGATTACAGGAGTGTGCCAGCATCCTGGCTCTTGCAGGATTTTTTTAAAAAAAACACAGGCCTAGGTCACAGTTGGTTTGAGCAATTAATTGAATAGGTCTGGGCTGGGATTTGAGTATCTGTGCTTTTCATTAGTTTCCATGGTGATTCTGGAAAATGCTGTCAGTTGAGTTCCTCCATTCTATTGAATTTATTTCAATCTGTGATCTTTTTAAATATACTAGGATGGCAATAGAAGAAATTATGCTGAGTGAAATTAGCCAAACCCAGAGACTCAAGGATCAAATGTTTTTCCTTATTTGTGGAGGCTGGAGCAAAATCCAGGCTTGGGTGAAAAGTTAAGATCACGTACTAGACTAACCAAAGTCAAAGAAACACGTAATCTAGGGGAACCACAGTATGCGGTGGGGAGGGAAGAAGAGGCAGGGATGATAGAGAGGGATCTAGGAGAAGCCAAATAGTACTTATGCAATCATTTAATTCTGGAAAATGCACAATCATTCATATATACATATACATTTTATATATAGGGGGGGATAGTGGGAGAGAAAGAAAGAGATTTATATCTGTTATGGGGGAAATACAGAAGAGTCCAGAAGAGTCAAGAGACTTGGGTGTGGGTAATGCAGGGGTGATTCTGGATTAGCATCAGGGGCATATAATATTGTTACTACATATGCATTTATGATTATGCAACAACTCAACTCTTAGCATTGGTAAGGATCTTTTCTGATTTTCCTTCTTTGGGATAATTTAAAATCCCTACTACAGTCCACTTCCCAAACTACTCTTTGTTTCTACTGTTGCCCTTGCCTGCATTTTTCCCATTTATCTTCAAGTTGGCATTTTTAAAAGTGGTCGCAATTATCCTTTGAAAAATATTACATCTAGTAATTTGTGAAAATATTGCTCCATAACTAGAAATAGATAATGTATTTTATCACAACAAAGAATATTCTCAAGTAATATTTCCTTTTCTACATATAGAACATAAAACAATAAAGTAAAAATGTTTGATTTCTCAGCTTGCTGATTAAAGACACACCAGCAAATGGGTGAATCTGCAATAACCAACATTCCTTTATTTTGATTATATCAGTTATTTTGAATTCATATTTTTAATTTTACAGATTTCCAAATTTTTATCAAATACTGAATACAAATAAAATATTGAACAATTAGTTAGAATGAATTTAGAGGGGCTGGAGCAGTGGCTTGGCGGTTATGGCGCTTGCCTAGCATGCACAAGGACCTGAGTTTGAACCCCAGCACCACATACACAAATAGGTGTTGGAGCAACAAGGGCCACATTAAAAACTAAATAAAACTCATTCTCTCCCTTTCTCTCTCGGTCCCTCTCTTAAAAAAAAAAAAAAAAGACTTTATATTTCTCTCTTTTTTCTTTTTGTCCCATCTTTAGTGGAGGGGTTCAAAGAACAGTGAAATCATATATGCAAGGAGAAAGAGGGGACAAAGAGGGGACTAGATAATTTGTTCCTAAATTGTAACTGTACTACTGAATAAAAAGGCCATAAGGAATCCCCAGACTGCTCACTGGAAGAGTTGTCTACACAAGGGTCTCACTAACTTCTACATGGCACAAAGCAAAACTTAAGTATCTAGGAGAAAACAAATTCTACCATAGATAATAAGATTTATACCACTTTACTTCTAAGACAAATACAACCCCACCAATCAGCCCCAATTTATGAACTAAGCATTTAACTCACCAGTTCGATATGCCAATAACCTGGCCTGAACCATGCAGTGCCTTGCAATTTCTTGTGGCAAACTTTGATTGTGAATTTCATTAATCTGTTCTGGATTGCTACAGTAAAATCCGAAGTGTTTAAAGCTGGGCACACTGGAAGCTACTGTGGCCAAAAGTAGGATAAGGTCTTTCATGTTTTGCCTCAGATTGCTAAAATATGGATTTTCACACAGATTCTCCAGACCTATAGTCATCAGGATTTGCTTATGCATTTCTTCATTTGAAATAAAAAATATCATTTCATATGCCTTTATTCTTTCTTGTTTACATTCAGAATAAAAGTGAACGTTAGCATCCGGCACTGTCCTTGTAATTTTTTGGATAAAGTCACATTTGTAAGAGGTTTCCTCTACAAACTGCACCATGTAACACACCAAAGGTTGAAGCAAGACACACACATGGGCCCGACTGTTTGACTTCAATCTTTCCACTGCTTTGGCATCTAATTTTGCATCTTCAGAACTAGAAGCCTCAGTAAGTAAACTTATTTCCGGATCAGCAGGCCAATATGAAATTCGATTAACTCCAGCTGAAATACAAAAGATGAAAGGTAATTATATGATACGTGCTGAATATAGGTTTTCTTGATAAACCTATCCTAGCAAGATATATCCTAGTAGATCAAGAGGCCCAATACAATAAATGTCTACTATGAAGTCACCTATATTAACCCATCTGAGGGTTGGCAAACAACTATCCATAGGCCAAATTGGTCCTCTGCTAGTTTTTGTACAGCTCACAAGTTAAAAATGGATTTGACATTTTTAAATAACTGGAAAATTAAAAGAATTTTCATAACACAAAAGTATGGGGAATTCAGTGTCCATAAATAAAATATCATTGTAACATAGACACATTCATTTATAGTATTTGGCTGCCTTTGCATGTCAGGTTGAATAGCTGTGACAGATACCATGTCACCCACGAAACCAAAACTATTTGGTAAAATATTTACTCTCTGGCATCTTCAAGAAAAAGCTAATAGGGCTGGAGCAGTGGCTTAGTGGTTATGGTGCTTGCCTGGCATGTGTGAGGATGTGGGTTTGAACCTCAACACCATGTACGCAACGAAGAGTCGAAGCAACAAAAGTCACATGAAAAACTAAATAAAATTGATTCATTCTTTCTCTCTCTCTCTCACTGTTCCTCTATCTTTAAAAAAGAAAGAAAGAAAGAATAGCTAATAGAGTCCAGGGAAAGGCATTTGTGGAATTATTGATTTTGCTGAGTGTGGTCCCAAAGGCTAGCCCTGGGACTATATGCCAGCACCCTCCACGGTGCCAAGGCTACTTTTAGAAATGTTACAAATGGGGCTAGAGAGGTGGCAGACTGCTTGCCTTGCATGCATAAGGATGCAGGTTTGAACCTCAGCACCACATACACAACTAAGTGTTGGAAAAACAAAACCAGATGAAAAGATAAAATTGACTCTCTCTTACCCTCGCTCTAAAGAAATTTTACAAAGAACACTTGGTATTCTCTAGAGTTTTGTATATGGAATAAACAACTCATCTATGCATTAAAAATGTTCCTGTCTTGGATTTAGCATTTTTCTGGAGAAATTCATGTATATACATTGTTAGTGTGGCATTCTTTAAAATTTTTTAAATGTTAAAAAAATACTAGACAATCAACATAGGGGAATGGTTAGAAAAATTACATACTCATAGTTATAAAAAATATCCACACAGAGTTCATAACATGAAATTTGCTGATGTGATGCTATGGTGGTGGTGGGTAGCAATATTAATTTTTTAAGCCCATGACACTGAAGACAAAACAAGAAAATAAAGGAAATAGTTTTTAATGAATGCAACAGAGGAAAGATTGGTAATCTTTAATATACAGAAAAGTCTTTAATTCGTTGAGAGTACATATGAATTGACATGAACAATAAGGCTTCAAGAGAGACAAAAAGATATGAACAATTTACAAAAGGTAGGTAACAAACATGAAAAAAGATTTTAAATTGTATCTGATCTTGAGCAATGAAGATGCTTTATATACAAATACCCAAATGTTTGTCAACTAAAGAATAGTTTACAACAGAGACTTTTTTCAAACTAGTATTTCAAGTAATTTCAGCTTGGAGAGACTTTTTTCATGATTGTGCCCAGAAATGAACAGATGACCCACATGTGTTCTATTCTTCAAAGTAAAAGATGAGTTAAAAAGTCTAAGTTTAAAAAATGCACATTTCTATCCACTCCCTGCTATTCCTGACTCACTGTGTCCTAGGCTGCAAAGTAATTTTGAAGGCCTCACAGCTCAGATCAGTCTTCCCTGGCTGCATTTCATCTTCCCTCTGTTAGCGTTCTCACAATCCATTTCCTGATCGGCAGCGATGGTAAAATTTCATCTACGCATCTTAGTTGCTCCTAGTAATCCTGATCCAAGAAGGGAGGATGAATCATCTTTAGACAAATGTTCAGTACTAGTGGTAAATCCTACAGCAGAGGTTCTCAAATTGTTTAATCTTAGGATTCCTTTACACTCTTAAAAATTATTTAGGACCCCAAAGAGCTTTTGTTTATATGGATTGCATCTACTGAGATTTACAGTATTACAAATTAACATAAAAATTTAAAGTATTTATTGTCATTTAAAATAATAATAAACAGTCAAGTATATACATTAATATAAATAGCAGCTTTATGAGAAGAAACTTTTCCATAATAACAAAAATTAGTGAGGAGATGGCATTATTTTAAATTTTTACAAATATCTTCAGTATTTGGCTTAATAGAAGGCAGCTGGATTCTTAAGTCTGCTTCTGCTTTCAAACTGCTGCAACAAGTTTACAATAAAGTATATGGAAATAATTCAGCCTCATACAGATATGTAGTCAAAAAAGGAGTATTTGAACAGTCATTTCAGGTAATTGTAAATATTCTTTTTGGACACTGTAAATATTTGACAAAAGAGTTTCTTAAACATTAGTTACAATGTGGAATAAGAAACCATATCAACAAACATTTTATTTTGTAATGCTGAAGTAGCCTCGTCTGTCTTGTACTTAGAATGGCTCTTTTACTCATATATGATTCTGTAGCTTTGTGCACTGGTCATTTGGAAAATGCTGTATTGATTTTACAGTATTCAAAAACAATCCCATTCGTTAGCATCACCACCAATCTCATCATCAGAGTATAAACATCAGGAAGTTGTCAAGCTCAAAATGGTGGATATAGTTTTCCAAATTTCTAATTTTCATTTTGAATGCTCAAGCTTTATCATTGGCAACAAATAACATCAGTTGTTGTTATTTTCCTGAAAGTGACAGGTTCATTTTTGAAGCCACGTCTCAAAGTATCTAATAACCAAAATTCATGGTGTTCCATGAAAAAAGTGGATCATTTCAGTTTGCCATCAAAGAGTCATATAAATGGTTTTTCTTAGGCAACCTTTACACTTAGGTTTGTAGCAAAAGTGCTTTACGATCATATCCTCTTTCCTCACACCAAATATTAAAAAGATGTATACTCAAGGACTAGAATTTAACGAGTTTAATGATTTTGCTGTTTCATCAAGGCCATTATTATTTTTATTTATTTATTTGGCACCAGGGATTAAACCCAGGGGCATTCAACCTCTACACCAGATCCCCCGCCCTTTTATACTTTATTTTTGAGAGAGGGTCTCACTAAGTTGCTTAGGGCCTTACTAAGTTGCTGAGGCTGGCCTTGAACTCATGACCCTCCTGCCTTAGCCTCCATAGTTGCTGGGATTATAGATGTGCACCACAGCTCCCAGCTAACTCACCACTATTTTGGTAGCACTGGTGTGAATGTAGTATTACTGTGAAAACAGTGTCGACCTTGTGGACCATCAGGAGTCCACACTTTGAGAATCACTATGCTAGGAAATATTTGCTTTGGTTTAACTGAGGTAACAGTGATATAATACCTTAGTAATTCAGCTAAGGCATAGGCTCAACTGTGCCCCCTTCCCAAGATAACTAAATAATATACAAGCTTAAACCAACAGAGCAATCTTACTTACAGATGGGTCTAACTCCAGCATAAGTGCATCGTGGGTCTCTTTCCACATTTTATTCTCTCTCTTGCCAGGCTAAAGCAGCAATGAGTTACCTGTACTCCCCTGCTCTTTAAATTCTTAGCCGTTAGGAAATTAGGGTGCTTTCAGCACAGGCAGCTCAGGGCGAATGACAACTATCTTTTATTCATTCTTCTCCCTTGATTCTAGAACACATCAGTCAACATGTTTTGATTCTTTTACCTTTCCTTTCTATATCAGTGGCACCATCTGAACTCTATTTTTTTTTTTAAAGACAGAGAGAGAAAGAGAATCAATTTTATTTTTTAATTGGGCCTTTGTTTCTCTGACACTTAAGTGTGTATGTGGTGCTGGGATTCTAACCTGGGTCCTCATGCATGCCAGGCAAGCGCAAACTGCTGAGCCACTGCTCCTCTCTGAACTCTATTTTAATATACTATCTAATCCAACAGTCTACTAAGCAAGCTCCCAATTTCTAATTTCTCTCTGTTCTAATTCCCAACAATGGCAAAATTTTAATCAGGTTTGATCTTGCTCAAAAATCTTCAATGGCTCTACATCATCTACAACAGGAATTATAAGTCAATTGAACACAAATGATAAAATGAATGTCCAATCTGCCTGGTTAACTGGGAAAAGGAGAAAAAAAAAATGCCATGACCACTATAACACCTATCTTCTCTACTAAGAACTACAATGAAGAGACTATAGTGACGCTCAAGTTACTCGAGGCTTGTGATACTTGCTGCAGGCCAGGAGGCTCCTAACCCGTTCGACCGAAGGCTTCCCCTGGAAGTTCTTCCATATGTTAAGGCACCAACCTCAACAAAAATCTGATCAGTATTTATAAGACTTGGATGTAAATAAACACAGCTTTTCTGAAAAATAGGTCCAGGAATACTTCCATAAAATAAACCCTAAGGGTATATAATTTTTCAAAGTTCTCCACTAAAGCCCCAATCTACAGTTATAATCCATCCGTCACTACTCTCTTAAGAATAATCTTTCATTTCAAACACTGAACTTTCTTCTTACAACTGGATGATGCCACATGTACTATTGTTCCTGATGAACCACGTATTCCCTTTCTTGTACATCCAACCCATCAAGATCCAGCTTAAGCTCCAAACTTTCATAACATGACAACCCGCAGGGATCAGAGTCTCACCTCGGAGAACATTTTATCGCTTACAGCACTGATCAGTCATTCCATATTAGATGTGGTGTTCATTAAATTGTTATTCTGGCCTCCAATCCTTGAAGGAAAGGATTAGGAGTCATTCTTGTTTTTTGTCTTTAAAATATTTTGTTGTTGTTGTTGGTACTGGGGATTGAATCCAGAGTCTTGTGTATGCTATGCAAGCATTCTACCACTGAGCAATACCCCAGGCCTGATCTTTTAAGAAGCAGGTATGCCTTCCCTACTCTTCCCTTTAGTCTGCTTCTGGATTCAGGGGACTGAAAGCCCTAGGGATGATGATAGCAGTGCGATGGAACATGCTGAGGCGTATGAATTAATAATACAGAGAAGAGCTGCCTGCTCTCACCAACATCTGTGTTGGATTATTACAGGGGAGAGGTCTGGTACAGTAAGCCACTGAGATATCAGGGTTTCTTGGTAATAGCAGCTACTAATTAACAGTCTAATTCACTGAGGAGTATTAGGGTGACTAGTGGACAAAGCTGAGGGCATATCTATGTTTTCTGACTCCTCTTATGCTGTATCAAATTGTCATAAGACATATTTTTATTTCCAAATGATCTCTGTGGGATTCAGGCAATTTGTTCCCTTGTTTGTTCTCAGATAAATGTTCCTAATCCACAACAAAGCCTTATCTGCACTTACCATTTACAATCATTTTCAAACAAGCAGAACATGGTTTTCTGGAAAAATAAAGATCACAGTTTTTCAGCCTTGACCCATGTTTAATAACAGCAATTTGCCCCGCATGTAAATCTTCACTAGAACAATGGAGACCAACAATTTTCATGTTTTTCACCACCACCAGACCAGTTTTCTTCACCTATGATAAGATGCAAAAGATAAAGTTACCAAGTATAACTCATGATCATTCCATGGATAATACTTGATTTATTAATAAAATGAAAATTTTGATTAGTTTTTTATCTGAACGTTGTTTGTACAAAAGTACACTTTGCATTAGGTCCAAGAGAATTTCTGTAAGTTCTGTGTTGACTTTAGATCAGAACTTTTCAAAACCAAGGCTGTACTAACCAACTACATTTGTATTGTCATTATTTTGTTCTAGTAAAAGATGAATATATTTTAACATAGTAAAGGACAAGAACCAAGTCAATTTCCCTTTTGATTGTTTTTCTTTTTTTTTTCAGGGCTGAGGATCAAACTCGGGGTCTTACGTGTGCTAGGCAAGCGCTCTGCCACTGAGCTAAATCCCAACCCTGTTTTTTGTTGTTTTTTTTTTTTAAGAGAGAGAGGCAGTGAGAGAGAAAGATAGAACCAATTTTATTTTCTTTTTCTTGTGGCTTTCGTTGCTCTGACATTCAGTTGTATACATGGTGTGGGGGTTTGAACCTGCATCCTCATGCATGCCAGGCAAGTTCCACAACTACAGAGCCACCACTCTTAGCCCCTCACTTGTTTCTTACAGCATTTAATCTAGGACTATTTAATATTAAACTTCTAGATGATAAAAAGGAAAAGTCTGGAAACCCCTCTCATTTTACCCATGAATAAAGCCCAGAGAGTTTACATAATTTTCTGAAACAATAATCATAGATAGTAAAAAGCAGAATACAAGCATAGGTCATCTTAAATTCTTAAATTTTTTTAAAGAGAGAGAGAGAGAGAGAGAGAGAGAAAGCGAGCCAGTGTTAAGAAAGAGAAAATTAATTTTATTTAGTTTTTTTTTTTTTTTAAGAGAGAGGGACAGTGAGAGAGACAGAGAAAGAAAGAACTTTATTTAGTTTTTCACATGGACTTAGTTGCTCCAACACTTAGTTGTGTACGTGGTGCTGGGGTTTGAACCTGGGTCCTTGTGCTTGCCAGGCAAGCGCCGAAACCGCTGAGCCACCGCTCCAGCCCGTTTATTTAGTTTTTCATGTGGTTTTCATTGCTCAATTCATTGTATACATGGTGCTGGGGCTTGAACCTGTATACCCTTGTGCGTGCCAGGCAAGTGCTGTAATCATGGAGCCACCCCTCTGGCCCCTCAATTATTATTATTATTATTTTTAGAGAGAGGGACAGTGAGGGAGAGAGAAAGAGAGAATAAATTTTATTTAGTTTTTCGTGTGGCTTTCACTGCTCAGATACTTCATTGTGACATGGTGCTGGGGTAGGAACCTGTGTCCCTGCACATCCAGGCAAGTGCCAAAACTGCTGAGCCCCAACCTCAAAACTGCTCCAGCCCCCAACCTCAATTATTTTTAATATTGATTAGAACAGAAAATTTTTCAAAATCCCTCTAAAAACTGGCTACACAGTTTTCAACACTATAACAGTCTAGACTTATGTACCTGGGCTCTCCTACTATAAATATACAGGTAAGTTATAACAACAAAATTCAAAGTCATACCGTTAGGTGTCAGAAAAGAGAGAACTCATAGCCAAAGTGAGTTTCTTGGCAATACTCCAGAGGGAACTGGGCTGACTCTGAGTTAAGCCCTGAAGTTTGGACACTAGTTGGGGTTCTAGAGTTCTAATGGGCCTCTTTGAGTGGAAGCTTTCTACTTCTTTGATTTTTGAAAATACAAATAACAAGTAGCTGGCATAACAATACTGAAACCAGATAAAACAGCCAGTCATGGTGGTATATGCCTATAATCCCAGTTACCTGGGAGGCTGAGGCAGGAGAATCTCTAGTTCAACGCCAGACTGAGCAACTTAGGGAGAGCCTACCTCAAAACAAAAAAATTTTAAAGGTAGTAGGGGTTTCTGGGTCTGTTGTTCAGTGGCAGAGCACTTGCCTAGGTAGGCATAAGACTCTGGGTTCAATATCCATAATTGAAAAATAAAAATCAAATAAAACAGACTAATTTAAAAAAACTGGTTTACCTAAGGCACAAAATTGCCTATGCTATTTTCAGAAAACAACAACAATAAAAACAAAATTAAGGAATGAATCTTGATCCTTGGGTTGGGGACTATAATTACGACATGAGGGGAACTTGAGCTGAGGATACAGTGGGCATCCCACATATTTGAAATCACTTTAAGGATAACAGCAAAGCACTATAAAATAAAAAACAGTGAGTATAAATGCTCGAAACTATGAAGGATACTTTGTGAAATGCCTAAAAAGAGGAATAGAGGGACTGGAGCAGTGACTCAAGAGGTCATGGCACTTGCCTGGCACGCATGACTTACGTGGACTGAAATCCCAGCATCACATACACAACCTAGAGTCCGAGCACTGAAAGCCATATGAAAAACTAAAGCTAAATAAAGTTGATTCAAGTTGATTCTCCTCTCTCTCACTGTCCCTCTCTTTATTAAAAAAAAAAAAAAGAGGAATAGAGATTCCATGGGATTCCCTGAATTACCAACCACCCCTTAAACAATAAAGCCATTTAAAAGAAATACAAAAATCTTCCTTCTTTAAATGCATATCTATTTTATACATATTTATGATTGTACAACTACTCAACTCCTTAACAAAAAAAAATTTAAATCCAAGAATACATCTAAAATATGAAAAAAACTTATCTGTATTAGCTTTTAAAATGAGCTTCATATTTACCTTGAATGTGATTCCTTTCCATATTATTTTAGAATTTTATGTTCCTTGAATACAAAGTATGTTATTATCTACTTCTGAATACTTCGAGCAAGTTTGTTGAAAAACTGGTCACTTTAGAAAACAACTTTCGATGCCTTATCAAAAAATCTTGGTACCTGCTGGGTACAGTGGCACACACCTTTAGATTCCAGCTACTTCGGAGGCTGAAGCAGGAGATTTGCAAATTCAAAGCCAGCCTCAGCAACTTAGTAAAGCCCTACAACTTGGTGAGAGCCTGTCTCAAAAAATAAAAAGGCAGGGGCTGGAGTGGCTCAGTGGTTACAGCACTTGCCTGGCATGCGCAAGTACTCGAGTTCAAACCCTAGCACACAACAAAGCCTCAGAGCAACGAAACCCATGTGAGAAAATAAATAAAAATTGATTCTGTCTCTCCCTCTCACTGTCCCCTCTCTCTTTAAAAAAAATAAAAAAATAAATAAAAAGGGCTGGGGATGTAGTTCAGTAGTAGAGCACACTTGGATTCAATCCCCAATAGCCACCCCCTCAAAAGAATCTTTGTACCAGAGCCTATGTTGTTAAACTGAATCAACAGGACCAGTGGAAGTGGCTGCAACTTAATTGAATGATGTTAATTTTAAATTGTCAAATAGTTAAGTAGACAAATAAAACCAGAAATCCTGACCACAAAAGACATTCTAAAAAATTGTTATCAAGAAAGGGGAAGTATATTCATCAACTTATTTTTTATTAGAACAATCTTTTGAGCTAAGCTTAACACTTATGTCTGTATGTGTGTGTGTGTGTGTGTGTAGAGCCCCCCCCCTTTTTTTTAAAGAGAGAGGGACAGTGAGAAGAGAGAGAGAGAGAATCAATTTTATTTAGTTCTTCATGTGGCTTTCGTTGCTCCAACACTCAGTTGTGTACATGGTGCTGGGGTTTGAATCCATGTCCCAGTGCAGGCCAGGCAAGTGTCATAACCACTGAGCCACCACTCCAGCCCTGTAGAGCCCTTTTTATCTTGAAGAGAAATGAATACATAATTTTGCTTCCAGTTAAGACCAAAATAAACAAAACAAATAAAAGCCGAAGTTGCATTTGGCTCTTCCACTTACTACAACTCCCAGAAGACTGAATCTTTTCAGTGAATCACTGTTCTGGATCTTGATTTTGCTTCACTTAGCTTTACTAGCATCTTGGCAAGTCATCTATGTAACTGTAGTCAGAGTTTTACATTCAAACATGGGCAAAAGAGGACAGTTTGTTTTGTATATGAACTAGCACATTTATTAAAACAGTGATTCACTATTTTTCCTTTTATGTTTCTTATAATAAAAACATCTAAATATTCTGAGACAAATTTTATATATATGTGTGTGTAGGTATATATATATATATATATATATATATATATATATATATATATATATATATATATATATATATATATATATATATAACTTTTTGTGGAGGTATTGGGAATTAAATGAGCCACATCCCCAGCCCTTTAATTTTGAGACAGGGCCTAAGTTGCTGAGACTGACTTTGAACTTGCAATCCTCCTGCCTCAGCCTCCTGAGTCCCTGGGATTACAGGCATGTGCCATCACACCTGGCCCTTTATTGCCATAGTCTTCTCGGGCATTTTAGAGACTCAATTGCAGAACTAATGAGAAAATCTCATCAGGAATGTAGACAGAATCATTCAGGTAATTCTTTTCAACATATACATGCTTAATCTCTTTTCAACGCCAATGAATCAGAATCTTTGGAGAACTTAAAAGACAAAGTAACAAAGAAATACCATGCAATATTAGAAAGAAAGAACAAGGTTCATCTTTCAGTTCCAGCCTTTGATTTTACCCTCCTTACT
This sequence comes from Aplodontia rufa, assembly GCA_004027875.1. Taxonomy (NCBI): domain Eukaryota; kingdom Metazoa; phylum Chordata; class Mammalia; order Rodentia; family Aplodontiidae; genus Aplodontia; species Aplodontia rufa. The sequence continues at coordinate 53,501 of PVKS010000565.1, forward strand.
AACTAATATGCTAACCTGTTATTCTTTAACAAACACTCTTAGAAGACATGAAACTCTTGGGTCAGAGACAAAGGACTTTATTATTCACAACACAGCAATATGAGCATCATATTTGTGATGCTATCTTTCCCTCAAGTCCCACGGGAGATGATGCAGATGGACATGCAGTGGTTTGTGTTACAGGAAGGGAACACTGAGCTTGGGGATACTAATGTTTGACAGCAAACACTATTCCAATCTGCTCTTTGTCCCAAAGAGAGACATTACCTAAATCCTTGAGGTTGCTTGCTGCAAAAACATTTTTTTTTTAAGGGAGAGGGATAGCGAGAGAGAGGAAAGAGAGTGAGAGAAAGAGAGAGAGAACCAATTCCATTTTTAGTTTTTCATGTGGCTTTTGGCGCTCCGAGACTTTGCTGTGTACGTGGTGCTGGGGGTTTGAACTCACGTACTTGCGCATGCCAGGCAAGTGCTGTAACCACTGAGCCACTGCTCTAGCCCTGCAAAAACAATTCTAAGAAATGACTTAGGTAAAGAGCAATTAGTGTCCTGCGTTTTTGTTGTTGTTTTTAAGAGAGAAAGAGAGAGAGAGAGAAAGAGAATCAGTTTTATTTAGTTTTTTATCTGGCCTTTGTTTCTTTGACACTTAGCTGTGTGTGTGGTGCTGGGATTCGAACCTGGGTTCTTGCACATGCCAGGCAAGCACTCCAACTGCTGAGCCACTGCTCCAGCCCAGAACCTTGCTTTTTTTTTTTTTAGGGAGAGGGACATAGAGAAAGAAAAAGAGAGAATGAATTTTATTTAGTTTTTCATTTGTCTTTCCAGTACCTTGCATTTTTGGCACAACCACCAAGATGTATAGGTACTTGACAGAACTATGGAAGAATGTCTCTCAATATACTCTATGAATTAATATTAGATGCTGTCAAGAGTTACATTCAAAAAAAATTTAAAAATACAGATGCATATCACAGAAAAATCTCATTTGATTTTAATGTATTTTTTTTAAGAGAGAGGGACAGTGAAAGAGAGAGAGAGGGGCTGGAGCGGTGGCTCAGCAGTTTTTTCGGCGCTTGCCTGGCAAGCACCAGGACCCGAGTTTGAACCCCAGCACCACGTACACAACTAAGTGTTGGAGCAACGAAGGCCATGTGGAAAACTAAATAAAGTTGTTTCTCTGTCTCTCTCACTGTCCTTCTCTCTCTTTAAAAAAAAAAAAAAAAGGAAAAGATAAAGAGAGAGAGAAAGAAAGCGAGAGAATCAATTTTTAGTTTTCCATGTGACTTTCACTGCTCCGAGACTTCCTTGTGTACGTGGAGCTAGGGTTTGAACTCGAGTTCTCACACATGCCAGGCAAGCACCGTAACTGCCGAGCCACCACTCCAGCCCCTCAATTGATTTTTTAAAAACAGGGGAGATATATAAGTTTGTAAATGCATATATTTTTAAAAGAGTATTAAGAAACCCACTTTCAAGTGGGTTGAACTTGAACTTGAGTCTAAGACGGTCTTTTATCCTTCTTTATACTATTCCTTTTATTTCCTTATTATGGGCATGTCTTCTTTTTTTAAAAAAAAACGGTAAAGATTTACCTGTTTTCTGTCATTAGATTCTCTAGCAATCTCTTCATTATCTCCTAAGGGTCCACATTGGTCCTCTTCATACTCCTAATTAAAATCAGATTAAGGGGGAAAAGATTAATACGATTGATTCAATATTTCCATATGTAAAGAGGTGTGGTTTCCTAACTTTAGGCCATTCCTTTTTTTTTTCCTCTCCTCTTTGATGAAATTCTTCATTGACTTCTCACTTTGTTAAGGATCAAGTTCAGACTATGTAAATAAGGACTACATAATCTAGACCCTGGGTATTTTTCCACCTTATTGGACTGAAATTGTGATTAGGAAAAAAAATTCTATAGTTTAAGATTTCAGAATCTTACTCTTGCAGTTTTGAGCAATGGAAAAGTCCAAATTGTGGCCATGGCTATGAATGATTAATTTAGAACAGAGGTAAGCTACTGTAGTTAAGATAAGGAAATACGTAGCAAAGGCATTGCTTATAGGTTACAGTGGCAGAACAATGGCTCCAAAAGATCTTTTTGTCCTAGTCCCTGGAGCCTATTACTATATTATGTCATATGGTAAAAGGGAGTGAAGGTTACATATATATTTAAAGCTGTTAATCATTTACCTTGAGAGGGGAGGTTATCCTGATTATACTGCATTTATAAGCAAAAGGGAAGCAGAGGAAGACTCAACTGAGAAAGACTCAACTGGCCAATGCTCATTTTCAAGATGGAAGGGGCCATGAGCCAAGGAACACAGGCAGTCTTCAAAACTAGAAAAGGCAAGGACAGACTTTCCCCTAGAGACTCTAGAAGGAATTCAGCTCTGCTGACACTTTGATTGCACAATGAGACCCATTTAGGATTTCTGACCTCCAGAACTATATAAAAATAAATTTTTTATTTATCAACTTTGCAGTAATTCATTATAGCAGAAATAAAAACCTAATATAGAGATGTTCATAAATTTCCTCTGAAAGTGAAACTTGAAGGAGAAACTTTTTAAAATTTTTAAAAATTTTCTAGTGTTTTAACTTTTTATTAAGGAGTAGAGTTATTGTACAATCATAAATGTATATAAAGTAACAATGATATGCATATGTTCTTAAACTAGAATTAACCCCACATTGCCCATACTCCAGTCTCTTAATTCTTCTATATTTTGCCCCTACAAATGATATAAATGCTTAAATTGTGAATTTTCCAGAATTAAATGATTGCATAAGTATTATTTGGATTCTCAAGGTAGTAAAGAAATGCTACATTGTTGTCTCCCTAAATCCCTCCCTATCCTCTCCTTCTCTCTCCTTTCACCCCACATATCTCCTCCCACTCCCCACCCCACATATCTATGGTTGCCCTAGATTATGTGTTGCTACGCCTTTGCTGGGTCTAATACATGAGTTTGACTACCTTTCACCCAAGCCTGGGTTTAGCTCCAGCCTGAAGGTGAAAAAGTTTTGAGGCAGAGGCCAAAGTCCTTCATTTATTAGTTCAACAAGTACACAATGAACCTTTGATAAGAGTCAACCATAGACATACTTGCTCAGGATGCAGTCCTCATAGAGCTTATGATTTATAAACACAGGAAAGTGATTATTAAGTAGATGATTAAAACAAGATGACATAGTAGAATTTAATAAGTTACAAAGTAGGTGGGATAATTAATGAGTTGGGGGAAGTTTTCAAAGTAGGAATGGGAACTTGGGGAGTGCTAACCTTAGTCTTATCAAACAAGTACTAGATGATAGACATGGAATAACTGAAAGGAAAAGTTAATCTGAAAAAAAAAAGTCCTTCTGGGTGTGGGTGTGGTGGCACACACCTATAATCCCAGCTGCTTGGAGGCTGAGATAGGAAGAGCACAAGTTCAAGGCCAGCCTAGTCTGGGCAACTTAGTGATACTCTATCTCAGAATAAAATATAAAAAGGGCTAGGGATGTAGTTCAATGGTAGAGCACCCTTGGATTCAATCCTCAGTACCACTAAATAAAAAAAAAAAGTCAGGAACAAGGTTTCTGTTCAAGCAAAACAGGAAGCTGAGGAAGGGCTGGTAGTGAATGGTGGGTTGGGGTAAGTGATAATAATGGTACCTTAATATCAACTGAGTATTCACTATGGACTAGGATCTAAATTTTCTCATTTAATTCTCACAGCTTTAATTAAATAAGTCAACCCTGGTCACACAGTTAATAAATGGGTATGCCAGAATCTAGCCCAAAATCCACTGTCTAGATTCTACAGTGCTGTTCAGGAAAAGTACAGTGAGGCCCGTTAGCCTAAAAATAAGGTACCAATGGAAAGAGCTGGGAGAAAAATATGAGATATGTAGGGGGAAAAATGAGGGAACAATGCAATCATCCTAATTCTTATTCATTCATCCATTTGTGGTACTTTAGATTGGAACTAGGCGTGCTTTACCACCGCGCTACATCCACAGCTCTATTTTTTTTTTTAATTTCAAGACAGGTCTTATTAAATTGGGAAGGCTTGGATTTGTGATCCTTGTGCCTCAGCCTCCTGAGTCTCTGGGATTACAGATGTATGCCACCACAGGTGCCTGCAGTCATTCTAATTCTTTCTTTTCCCTGCAGAGTAAAAAAAAAAAAAAAAAAAAAAAAAAAAAAAAGGAAGTTTGAGAATAAGAGTGAAAGTTTTTGCATACCTGACGAGGTAGATTTGTTCAATAACAGATGCCATCCAAATTCAGATTCACAAATGCCATAATGGCCATATCTCTTCTTACAAAGAAGCACAAGTAAAGGAAGTAAAGGACTATGACTAAACATACAGAGTCAACAGAAAGGCAAGGCCCCAAATCATAGACTGATTCACTGCCTTCGTTCTGATTCTTAAGGTATTATTTTGTAATTTAGATAAGTCTAACTTGAACTAAAATGAAAAACTAAGAGCTAGTAGGAGAAATAATTATTTTTAAATGATAGTCATTTTCATAGTATTTGATTTGTACTCCAAAACTACTTTTAATTTATTGTGTCCCCCACCCCATAAGTCTCATAAACAATTACTTTCTCTCCCAATCACTTATTAATTTTGGACTGGACTCCTAAATATTCTTAGTTTTTATGCTCAATGTAAACGTCACTGAACAATCCTTAAGGAGTAGCCATATGGTGTAAATATTTGACAACATGGAAGAACTCTGACGTATTTGGAAGTGGCTGTAAGTTAACAGTACATTAAAGCTGGAAAACTACAATTTACAACTGCTGTGCAATTTATTAAAATCACAATAAAAATATATAGTACATAATATGGACCAGGAACTAAGAGATTTACATTGAACTATTGAGAATGAACTATCTTGTTCATTGCCCATAAAAACCCCATGAAGCACTAAGCACCATTCCATTTTATAGTTGAGGAAGCTGGTGCAGAGGTAAAGCAGCTTACCCAAAGTTATATAAGTAACACAAGATGGAGCCAGGATTTGAACTCAGGCATACTGCTACAAAACCCCTGGCTACCCTTAAAACATGAGACTAAGTTGCTACTCCAATGTTTATAATAGTATTACAGCATTTTTTCCTACATTAGTCAAACAATCTTATTACTTTAGCTTAAAGAATATCTTTTTTTCAATATGTCTTACTCAAACCTATAAAGACTATATGCAATTCAACTGGAAAAAATTATACCAAATGGAAAAGAAGTATTAGGCACAAAAATTGGGTAATATTTCAAGGAATAGACTTCTACAAGTACAAATACAGTAGCAACATACACTATACATAAACTCCAGATATATTCCTAGTGCTTAAATATTATGATTTTCTGCTGGGCATGATGGCACATGCCTGTAATACCAGAAACTTAGGAGGCTGAGGCAGGAGGATCATAAGTTCAAGACCAGCCTCAGCAACTTAGTGAGATTCTGTCTCAAAAAATGAGGGGGGCCCTAAGGGGGCTAAAGCACCCCTTGATTCCATCCCTAATACCAAAAAAGTACGATTTAAATTTTTTTATATTTTATACATAGTAGATTAAGACTTAAATTTATATTTATAATAAAAACATATAAAAGTGGAGCACAATATGCTACCTTTCATTTCATTCTTTCTCCACACTATGATTTGTCCTGCTTCTTTGTGATGCCCATGACATCAAAACTAATGAAATTGTTATACACCTTTGCTTTAGTGACATTAGGTAAATAAATAGTTGACAACCTACAGAAATGATTTTTCTAAAACTTTGGCGAATTTGCTTTTCTGGAAGTTAGGACACATTTTCTTACATAAATAATGTTTAAAATGATAGTCAAGTTCCCAAGCTAATATACAAAAGCTTATTTAACCCAACCATCACTGCTAGAGTAATCCTGAGGCCGTCCTAGTCCAAGTGCCTGTGAGTCCTTAGGCCTGTAGGCACAGAACAGAAGTGGAGGCTACCCCAAGACTGTTTGACAGCTGTGGGTCAAGGAGACACAAGGGTGGAAGCACAGTTGGGAAAACACAAATGTAGTGACTAGCCGCAGGCAGGGGCAGGACGAGGATGTGAGAGAGAAAACCTGCCCCAAATTCAAGTCAACCCTACTTCAGCTCTGCTGGATTTTGTTTGTTTTGCTTGATGCCCTTAATACTCATTCTTATATCTAACTTTCAATTTAAAAGCCTTAAACAGATTATGTGTATGAGTCAGGTTTCTAAATACGATTCCAAACAAGAGTTAAAACAAAAGATTGATTTTATTTCCTTTAAAAAATTCCACTGATGCATGTGAAGAAATGAGATGTCAGGGGAAACATAAATCTGATCCTTTGTTAAGATACAAAGTTATATAAAACCTTGTTACTAATGAAGTTCCTTAACTCTGAAATTTACTCAGCACTGTTTTGACCAAAATGCTAAATGAAAGTCTTATCTCAGTTATTTTCTCAGGCTTCATAGCCTTCTCTATAAAGTATGAGGAAACTGTAGGGTTTTGCAAATACATTCACAAAGTTTTTAAGTATGAGGAAAGAGTATGGTTTGCAAATACATTATTTGCAAACAAAGTTTGCTAATTAGTTGGCCAATGACTTCCTTCCTAATAGAAATGTAAATATCATTATTCACTAATTTAATTTGTGCTTGTCTGTTGAGAAAGAACTTAATTTCAGCACAAGATATACTTTTGAGGGTGTGTCTTTGTAAACTGAATTAAAATGAAACCAAATCTGGATATTAAAAAAAAGCTTCTTCAAAATTACTATTCAACCTCTAACAAAACCAGCTTTTAAAATTAAAATGTACTTTTATATTTTTTGAAAGTACTGGAGATCAAAACCAGGGGCATTCTATCACTGAACCATATCCTTAGCTCTTTGTATTTTTATCTTGAGATGAAACCCTGCTAAGTGGCTAAGGCTAGCCTTGAACTTGCAATTCTCCTGCCTCAGCCTCCTGAGTTGCTGGGATTACAGGTGTGCACCACTGTGCCCAGCTAAAATGTATCTTTTAAAGTCTTAAATTTCTAAACAATTGCTTCTAAAACGGTTAAAACAAATTTTATCTGCCAAAAAAATTCCAAAACAGTATGGAAATCTTCTACATTTATAAAATATTAACAAGTAGAAAAAATAAAGGACCTTCCAAATTCATGAAAGAAATGAAGAACTTTCTCAATGCCATTAATAAAATCTGGAGTCAGGGTGGGTTTTGGGAGGTGCTGAGAAACAGGGAATAGCACTGTATAACATTTTTAATAATTATTTACAAAGCATTCCACATAGAAATGGGGAAAGAGGTACCATCTTATCATGAGAGATGAATTCCCTTATTTCTTGCTAAAATTCCTAAGTACAATCCTGATACTGATAGGAGAAAACCTAAACTCCTCTGCAAGGTATACATTTTTTACAACACGATTCCTACCTACTTTTTAAACCTCATTTCCTGTCTCATCCTTCCATCCAACTTCACCCTCAGGTATGAGGACCACAAATTCATTCCTCTAAGCAGATCCAAGTGATGACTCCAGGTTTGGGCGAAAGCCTACTTCACCTCAAGTGCAAATTCTCCCTTCCTTGTGGAATTCTTCCTTTACTTCTCCATGTAGTCCTGGTTCTCAGCTTTGCTAGCATCTGTGCTCATACTTTGTACTTGATTCCACCACATAATTGTATCTTAATTATTTAAATGCCTAGTTATTCTACACATTAGAAAATAAGGACTACATTTTTATTCTATCTCCAGCACCAACTACACAACTTTAGCCACAGTAAAGCAGGCATACAAAATAAAAAATAGGAAGATGGTATTGAATGGCCTCATGAGGTAATGTGGGGGGCCGGAGCAGTAGCTTAGCAGTTTCAGCACTTGCCTGGTATGCACAAAGATGCGTGTTTGAACCCCAACACCACATACACAACTAAGTGTCAGAGCAATGAGAACCAAATGAAATAAAATTGATTCTCACTGTCCCCACTCTCTCTTAAAAAAAAAAAAAAGCTTAACTTAACCTAATATTATTCTTTTATAAGTTGGCTTTGGCCTCCTATAAAATTAATGACAACACTAAACTTCCAAAATTACCAGACCAAAATGGTGAGAACCTATCACCATGCCACTCCAAGTATGAAGAAAAAATGATAGAATCTAGTGCCTTGTTGCTTCAAGGGAAGGAGAAATAAGAAATGTAGGATGTTTTTGCTTCCACTATATTGGCTTTTATGATTATTCCTAGCCTGCTTTGATCATCTCTCAAGATCCAAAAAAAGAGATACTTAGCATTAATAGATTAACTACTAAAGGAGATAACAAGTAAAATAAGACATGTTCTCCATTTTCAAGCAATTTACAGTTTGGTGGAAGAGGGAAAACTATCGAAATGAAATACCAATAGGATATGACTGGGTGATAATTTATGTGTTACAGGCAAAAAGATTGCTCAAACCAATATATAAATACCATTACCTGATAAACATGGCACTGTCTGAGAAAGCATTTTGTTTTTAGGCTGTAAAGATGAGCTATTTCCACAAGTATGAAACTATCATAAAATTATTTCTCAAATTTTAAAGGCTGAGTTTGGTTTAAAGTGTGACGGCAAATGGAGCAATAAAATCAAATTTTAGACCGTCGCTTTTGAAAGGGTGAAAACTATCTATGGAAAGAGATGATACCTGAGATTTTTGCTTTTGGGCTTCTACTCCCGGGAAGAGCTCCATCCAGAGACTGAGCAGAGTGAAAAGGTTGACTTTAGAAAGTCTTGGTATTTGACCTACAAAGGAGAGGGCACACACTTCAGAATTTTACTAATGATGAAAACAGGAACAAAGCTCAAAGCCACTTAGGTGCTGCAGAATTAGCTTAGCAGCTTTAGCTGGGGTCAGAGGAAAAGAACCAGAGGTTGTTTAACAGGAATTGCTAACAACCTTACTTGAGGAGGAGACCTGCGGCGACACTTTGCAGTTAAGACTGACTCTCTTCGGCCCTCACCCGGCAGAAATAAGTAATACAACGGATACACGTAGCTATGGAAACAATCCAAAGAAAGTTGGGGCGAGTCCTTGCAACTGATGGTGTGCAGCGAGCAGCTCTTTGGACAGTGATGCGGGATTGCTGCGAGAGCGGTGATCAGAGCACGGCACTAAAAACGCAGAGATGGGGAAGCGTCCGGTCCGGAGAACGTTCCGGCTCTTCAATCCCCAGGACCCCTAGCTCTAGGTACTGCGGGGAATAGCAAAGGGGGACGCGGGAAAGGAGCGCGACTTGAAAAGCAGGAACGGCCGAGCCAGAAACGCGCCGGGGCGGGGATGAGACTCCTGGAGCGGCGGCGCAGGCGAAGAGCGGAAGGCAGGGAACTCGCAGTTCAACCCGGTAGACGCAAAGCGAAAGCGGGGTGGGAGAAGCAGGGACCCAGGCACTCACCGGTCATGCTGCCAGTCTGGGTGCTGACTGACCGCCCGGCCCCCGCGCTCTCCAGATTTTGCATCTGCTCTGCTTTTTTCATCCCAAGCCCACAGGCCTCTGCTGCCCAGGCACTCTCTCCCCGTTAGGCATGATCCTGGCCCAGCAACACCCCTTTACGCCTCCTCCCTGCCGGCAACTGATAAGCCGCGACCGGCTCGGCGCGACCGGGTGACGTCTCCAGCCCCACGGCCACTTCCGGGCGCCTTCGTGACGTCAGAGCAGGGCCCGCGGCTGCGCAGGAGGCTCCCCGGCCGGCACCCGCGGGTGGGTGTGAAGCGCAGTGTGGATGGCAGGCTGTATTTGGTTGTCTTCTTTGATTTTGCCGAAAAAACGTCACTCGAGGATTTCTTGGCTCGAGGTCACAGGTTGCGCTCACGGATGCGGCTGTGCAGGGTTGAAAATTTGGTTGAAAAGAGCCAGGGAGCCCTGAAGTGGAAACTGGCCCCACTCTGTCCTGGTCATGGTTCTAGAGAACCTGCGTGGATGAAGAGGGGTAGGAGTGGGGCAGTTCCGTTCGCTGTGGGTAACAAATGACTCAAATCTCAGTGGCTCACCACAACAATAGTTTGCTCCTGGCTCACTCCATGCCTGTGCGTCTGCCTCTGTGAACGGGCTCGGGATCCAGGCTAAAGAGCAGTGTCTGTCCCTTCTCTTTCTTTCCTGTGTCAATTCCCCAGTCTGTAACTAATCTCCCTGCTCACTGGCTGCCTTCTTGGCTTCCCAGTCCCTTCTGCCTCAAACAGGAGGGGAAGCTGTCAGATGGCTTTTTGGTGGATTACCCAGGAAGAGAGGGAGGAAAGAAGGAAGACTTGAAGGAAAAGGCAAAGGGAATGAGGGAAGGGGTGGTGATGATGCGTTTATCGTTAAGTTTTCATGAAGACTCAACGGTTCCCAGCAGCACGGTGCCTGGCAAAGAGCTGGCGCTCGATGCCGTTGGTGATTATTCCTCCCTCTCGATCTTCATTTGGTCGTTCTCTGTAGATAGCCTGAATCTTTTCCTTTTATTCTAGGTCCTGTTGGGTAAGAATATTAATCCTTGCAGTATGCTTAATTGGACCAAATCCTTTCACCACAAGTTGGCATTCTGTGGAATTGATCACAAAGATACTGTGTCTTGCTGGAGCTGTCAATACTGGCGATGGGCCAGGCACCGTGGCGCACACCTATAATCCCAAAGATCTGTGAGACTAAGACAAGAGAATTACAAATTCGAGACCAATCTCAGTAACTTAGTGAGACCCTGTCTCAGAAAAAAAAAAATTTAAAAGGGCTGGAGATGTAGCCCAGTGACAGAGCACCCCTGTATTCAATCCCCAGTCCAAAAACCAAACCAAACCAAACAACAGGTGGTGTTGGCAGAAGCTAAATCTACCGCGTATCGGAAACAACGTGCCTCGCATTCCTTTTTTTTTTTTTTTAGGTGAGAGAGAGGAGGATAGAAGGAGAGAGAAAGAATTTGATTATGTTTTCATCTGGTTTTTATGTTTTTCCAATACTTAATAGGAATATGCAGTCCTGGGGTTTGAACCTGGGTCCTCATGCATGCCAGGAAAGTGCTCCCACTGCTGAGCCACGGCTCCAGCCCCCCTTCTGTTGATTTCTAATGTATCTAATTAGAGAATCTTTTTAGGGCTGTTGACTTACAAATAACCAGACCCAGGTGGCCCTACCTGATGGTCCAGAGGACACCACATATTTGGGGACCCAAAAGGAGCTTGGTTATGATCGTGCTGCTCCTCAGGCAATCTGGGGCAGAAGATTTGGAAGGGCACGGGGAAAGTGGGCTTGCCAGGCCTTGCTACTTCGTAGGATCAGAGAGATGTGCTCTGGACATTCTTACTCTGTAGCACATTAATGTATGTGGCACCACGTTTACTTTTCTGAGGGCACCATTTGGGACAATATACAGAAGGCCTGAGAAACCATTTCTCTCAGGTGGCACCGCCCTGTATAAAAAAGTGAGTGTTCCCTGCAGGGCTTCTGGAGTTTGTTTCAGGCTTCTCTGCTTCCCAGGGTGAAGTGATACCAGGAACTGTCTTCGGAGAACAGTTTAGGAATTCTTAATTTCTGGGTTGAGGGTGCAAATCACAATTTTGCCTGACCAATCTGTTGTCCTTGTGGATGAACTGACCACCAGTTATCCCTGTCAACCCTGTGGTCACCTTATCTCCTGATGTCTGGAGACCAGGTCACCAGTCATAGTGTGCCTTCCCACATGAGATCAAAATGGAATATGAGGGGGCTGGAGCGGTGGCTCAGCGGTATTGCGCTTGCCTGGCAAGCATGAGGACCCGGGTTCAAACCCCAGCACCACGTACACAACCAAGTGTTGGAGCAATGAAGGCCACATGAAAAACTAAATAAAGTTGTTTCTCAAAAAAAAAAAAAAGTGTGTGATAGCGGCTGGAGCAGTAGTTCAGTGGTTGGAGAGCTTGCCTGGAATGTGTGAGGACCTGGGTTCGAGCCCCAGTACCACATATACAACAAAGGAGAAACAAAGGCCAGATGAAAAATTAAATAAACTTGTTTCTCTCTTTCTCTCCCTTTCACTCTCACCTTCTCTCTCTTAAAAAAAAAAAAGTGTGTTAGCAGTGGTGCATGCCATCCCAGTGACTCAGGAGGCTGAGGCCAGCACACTGCAATTTCAAAACCAGCCTCAGCAATTTAGAGAAGCCCTAAGCAACTTAGCAAGACCCTGTTTCAAGATAAAATATAAAAAGAGCTGGGGATGTAGCTCAGTGGTTAAGCACCCCTGGGTTCAATCCCTGATACCAAAATAATAATAACAATAATAATAATAATAAGTGTGTGTGTTAGGGCTGAGGTATAACTTGGTGGTGGAGACTGGCCTAGTGTGTGCAAGGCCCTGGGTTTGATCTCCAGCACAGCAGAATAAAGTGGGTTGTTTCTTTAAGGAGGTGGTGAGTAGAGCTTGGTTCTCTCACCTCCTCTGTTACTTACACAGGATGAGGGTGAGCGATTTCCCATAGCACTCAATGAGGACAAATATTCTTGTGCTCTTAGCAGAGGAAACTTTGGTTTTGAAGGCTGCTCAGAGCTGAGCAGGGGCTCTGTAATGTTGAGTTCAGGATCTTTAGAAAGTACATTCTCAATTTAAAAATTGCATCATATCTATGTTTTAAGTAAAGCTACTTTTAAATCCGCAGACCTGTGCGACCACTAACACTTAAATTCAAAACACTTGTATACACTGGCAAATGTTACAAAATGAGTAGAAAGGGTCAGGAGAGGTGTTAACACCATTAACACACCACTCCTGTGGCTTCTTGTGACTCTGACACAGGGCTGGGGGGGGGGGACTTGGATGCTAGGAGGTGTTGTACAACAGGTTCCTAGAACATTTCCTCCAGAAGTGTAAATGTATTCTATAGAGGAGGAACCTAAAATTCTGCTTACATCCTATCTAAGTGCTTTTATTAACCTGTAAGCTGAATATGTGTTTAGTCTAGGTGATGGAATTTTACATTTCAAACAAAAAATGCCATTTAAAAGTTGATTGGCTTTGATACCATGGCAAGGACTAATTTTTCTAATGTATTTTGTCCTACACACCTGGCTCTTAGCAGTTGCTTGGTAAATATTTGTTATGTGAATGAATGAAATAAAAGACCCTCCCACAAAGGCTGACAGCTCTCCTAACAAACATGGTTTGGTCGGCAGAAGGGAAAGACTCAGGTCAGTTGCTGGAATGCCAGCAGAGATCTCAGTCAGAGTGGAGGAGCGACTGCGGCGCAGCCTCCGTTACATGCCCAGGGAACAGAGGGATGCCTAGGACCTCTCCATGTCCCTCTCTGGTGACCCCTGACTTGATCACCCTGGTTCTTCCTAACACACTGTATCTGGTATTCTCTATTCTATTGTTGTTCACTCTGTTGCATTGAAGTGACACATTACAATGATTTCAAAGCACATGAGTGTGTTGAGGTCAGGCAGGGACCCTGCAGGAAGGACGGGCTGCCAGGTCTCCTCCTCAGGGACTCTGCAGGGAAGGCAAAGGTGATTCTCCCCATGTCCACACCTGGGAACATGTTCAGGTTCCAGAAGAGTGTGATATAAATCCCTGATTTCTAGAATTTGAGCAAGAAAGCTTAAAGGAGCAGTCTTACAATGCTCTATCTGCAATAGTCTGCGATTATCAGTTAGGTTCTTCACTGTGCTCTCTCTGAGAGAGAAGGCCAGGGAGGGAAGCTCATGTGCAGAGAGGCTGTGTGAGCTCTGGCTCATCTCCTCTTAGTGCTCTGGGCAGATAATGGTAGTGACACACAGCTGGCCTCTGCCATGAAATCCCCAAAATGGTGCCTCATTTTCTGAGGTTTGAACAAGTGTTCCTGGCAAGGGAGGGTGGGGAGTTGGTTCTGTGATAAAATAAGTGGAGGAACTGGGCCTGGTGGTGCAAGCCTGTAATCCCTGAAGCTGAGGCAGGAAGACTGCAAATTCAAAGCCAGCCTCAGAAACTTAGTGAGGCCCTAAGTAACTTAGTGAGACCTTGTCTCAAAACTACAAATAAAAAGGGCTGGGGTTGTGGCTCTGTGGTTAAGCACGCGCTCGCACACACATACACACAGAGGAAAGCCTGAGTGAAACAACTTCTCAGAGTCTCAGAGTCCCTCATTCACTATGTTGTGTTGTTGTCACTTGAGGAATGTTGGTGGAAGGGTCCAGAATGGGTGTTCTCTGCATTTGGACCATAGAGCTTTTCTGATCAATAATCCCTGAAAATCTGCAGGGCAGCTTAAGGAATGCTTCCCCCCAGTGACAGCTATATGTTTCTTTACTAGCTGGGATCAAAGACAAGTGAGAGACTTCACTCCTACATGCACTGAGGACAGGCCAGGGAGTCAGGATGCTTCACCTGTGTTTACTAATAAAGAGAAAAAGGAACAGAGCAACAGAACTTTGTCAGCATGTCAAGAAGATTCTGGCTGATACATATTCATCATTTGTCATTGTAACTATTCATAATGAGGAGCCTGGGTGTAGTGCCACATACCTGTATTCCTAGTGACTTGGGAGGCTGAGGTAGGAGGATAACCAGTTCAAAGCCAGCCTCAGCAACCTAGTGAGGCCCTAAGCAATTTAGTGAGATCCTGTTTCAAAATAAGAAATAAAAAGGGCTGGGGATGTGGCTCAGTGGTAAAGAGCCCTTGGGTTCAATACCAGCACAAGTGGGTGCACGTGGACGCGCATACACACACAAAGAAAAAAGAGAGAGAGAGAGAGAGGCCATAATAGTCTGTAACCTGAAGTAATTTAGAAATAGAGGCTGAGGCTGCCCACGCTGTGAGCTGTGAAGCAGAGACTCTGAGTATGGAAAATGAGGTAGCTCTCCAGTTTCCAAATCCCATTGTGACCTTACTTCTGTTTGTCAACAAACTGATGAAATTCTATTTTATAGCATTTGATACTTTTTTGTATTTGTGTATTTGAGGATTCATGAAGATCTCAGCACAAATTCTTCATACGTATCAACACTCTACTATAACTCAAGGATGAACTTCATCAATACGAAAAACTGGGAAGGAACCCAAGTACAACTGAGCAAGTCGAGCTCTGCCCACCTCCAGGGGGCGCCATTCACGCTGAGGCTGAACCAGGCCTTCTGTGATTGTGTGGCACAGTAGCAGGCCTCTAGCAACAGGTTTATGTTTTAAACTGTAAAAGACAAAACAAAGTTCCAGAGTTGTTGGTCAGAATGTCCAATGCATTCCCTTTCTAACCACTGACCCTTGATTTTTTGGGGAGGAAGTACAACATCTCATTTGGGGCAAGTATTTTAAAGTCCCCCCAGTTCCTGCCTGGGAGATCTGAGACTCAACTCTGTCACTAGCAAAACAGGAATGATGACAATTCTCATCCCGCCAAGCTGCGGTAAGAAAAGATCCATTAGGTTCTTTACAAAGATCATCAGTAGCCGGGAGTGTTGGCACACACCTGTAATCCCAGTGACTCAGGAGGCTGAGACAGGATTGCAAGTTCCAGGACCACCACAGCAACTTAGTGAGGTCCTGTCCCAAAATAAAAAAATAAAAGGGGCTGGGGATGTGGCTCAGCGGTAAAGTGCAAGGACCCCTGGGTTCAATCCCTGGTTAAAAACAAGCAAACAAACAAACAAGAAAGAAAAATTCATCAGTAGTCATCTCAGGAGGTCAAACTCTCAGCCCTTGTGCCTCAGTGCCCAACTTTGCTACTTCAAGGCCAGTGGCAGTAGGACAACCCCAATGGCGGTTTCAGGGAAAAGTGGATTGCAATAGTTTTTTTTTTCATGGCAGTTCTCAAAGAGGACATTGTGCCAAAAGTTTATTTGCTCCCAGCCTGTTGAGAGGTGGGGCTCCTGAACATCAGAGCCTACCTGGAGTTCTTACTTGCTTCTAAAAGTTTTTGCTGCCATATATGGGCATTAAATAATTTCTTGGGTCCAAACTCTCATCATCCTGTTTTCTTGTATATGTACTACTATATTTACATCCCCAAATAAAAACAAAATACACCCCTGATCTCATTTTTACGCACTATTGCTTAACCATAAAATGAACAAATTCAAAGAGAAGAATGAATGAAGACTTACAAAACCTCTCCACAGGATACTTTGATTGGGATTTCATGTGCTATAGTGAACAAAGATATATGAAAGGGAAGCTATGATTGGTACAGATACATTTCATACCTTGGTTTTAGAAAACCATGCAAACAATTTCCAACCAGCTTGCAAAATTTCAACAACTCTCATTCTTTTTTTTTTTTCATGGCTGAGGACTGAACTCCGGGGGCCCTGTGCGAGCTAGGCAAGCGCTCTGCCACTGAGCTAAATCCCCAACCCCCAACTCTTATTCTTAACAGCATTCCTTCCCCGACTTTGTCTGTATTTCTCTAAGGTCTCTTGTCCCCAAAATTCTATAACTGTGCTGGTGAGGCCATTGTCTTTGTGTTAGGGCTTGTCTCTGTGTCGCCCAATGTATCTCCTGCAGTGTCCCCTCCAGGAGCTCCTCCCCCAGGGTCTCTGCTTCTACAGAAACGTCTTGGCTGGGACTGTCTTGCCAGCAGCAGTTTTCGGGCGGCTGCTCTGTACTTCTTGGAAATGAGGTTGTAGAGGATTGGGTTGATGGATGCACTCAGATAGAAAAGTTGCAGGGCGATGATGTTGAAGTACTGAGAGAAGTGCATCATCCGGGAGTCTTCCGTGTTTATGTAAATGATTCTGCCAACGTGGAAGGGCAACCAGCACACTACAAATGCCAGAACCACTACCACTGGAAAACAAGACACAGGGGCTGCAATTAGTAAAAGCATTAACAAATCAACTAACCTCCCCCCAAACCATATGCAGTAATAAAAAAAAAATTAGGAAGAATTTTTACCTAGCAAATCCTCATGCCAGGAAAAAAATTCAGATAGTTAACTGCATCACTATTTGTTTTAAAACTTCATGTTGGGCTCTTATATGTGTTATCAAGACTGCACATAAACCAGAAAAAACAATTGCTCCTAACAAGGTTTTCGCAGCCTTCCTTCCACAAACCTGCTTCAGAGACAAATTCTCTTGAAAAAAAAAATCTGTAAAGGTCTCGCAACTTTGACTTTTTGATATGGGCATTTTCATTTTAGCCTTCAGGATAAGTTAACAAACACTAAAAGAAATCTTTAGCCTAATGCAATCTATTCCATCTTCTCAAGGGCACTGTGAGTAATCGGCAACTGCAGCAGCGGATTAGGTGGATTAAGAGTCCCAGTTACCCATCAGGGTTTTAGAAAATCATTGCGTCTGCTGGGTTCGAGCCCTGGAGTCCCGCAGAACTCCTGGGGGACAAGAGATGGTTTTCCCTGGAGATGGGAAGCACCGAAAGACGCAGGGCGAGCAGTTTGCGCGCTCCCACTGGTAGTGCCGACCAAGGACTGCGGGGTTGGAACTCGGGTGGCGGGACTTACGCAGGACGCGGACTGTCTGCCGGTGGCCCCTCTCCCTCCCCACCGCAGCCGGGGCTTGCAGCGGATCCCGGCTCTTCCACAGCTCCCGCCCGATGAGTCCGTAGAGGACACTGAGGCACAGGAAGGGCAGGAAGAAGTAGGCAGTGGTAACCCACAGCATGACACGCAGCGCACCCAGCTGAGCGCGGCTTGGCCTGCACTCGCGGCTGAACAGCGCCGCGGCCTCCGCGGCCCCGGGTCCGGATAGCGGGGACAACGGTGGCGCCAGCGAGGGCAAGCCGGGAGGCTGCACGGTGGACGACGGGGTAAACTGAGCAGTGCCGTTAAGGTCCACGATCGGGTAGACGCTGGGGTCCTGCTCGACGTCCACCAGAAAGAAGAATGGCCCTGCGGAGAGCAGCGCTACCGCCCAGAGCGCAGCGATGAGCGCACGGACGCGGCGCCGGGTGACGAGGACGCGGGCGCGGAGCGGACGACAGATGGCCAGGTAGCGCTCGACGCTGAGTGCGGTCATGTGCAGCAGCGTGGTGTAGGTGCAGCCTTCGCCCACGTACAGCGACAGGCGGCAGAGCAGCGACCCGAACACCCAGGGCCGCGAGCGCCAGAGACGGTACAGGTCGAAGGGCAGCCCCAGAAGGATGAGCAGGTCGGACACGGCCATGCTGCCCAGGTACAAGTTGGTGGTGGTCCGCATGTCCCGGTAGCGCCAGATCAGCAGCACGGTCACCACGTTGCCGCTCACCCCGACGGCGAACAGGCCCAGGCACACGGCGGTCACCGGCACCAGCGCCCTCAGTGGGAAGGCGGAGCAGTGGCGCTCGTCGCACGGCGGCAGCAAGGCCCAGGCTGGCTCCTGCGGGCCCTCAGGGCCGGCACTGCTGTTCCAGGGACTGCCCATGGGAGCACCGAGGGGCGCCGAGCACAGGAATCCAGCTCCAGGAGCCTCTCTGGGCGCGCTCCCTTTCCCTTCCTGCTGCAGCCGGCGCGCCCGGCCCGACGGCGGAGCTCCGCGGCTCAGGAGCCCTGGTGGAAGCTCTGCGGGGACCGACGAGCCCTGCGGCGTCCGGAGCGGGAACGCAGCTCTGCGGGGTTCTCCGCTGGGTGCCAGGTAGCCGGCTGCGCGCAGTCTCCGCCCCGGGCAGCCGCCCTCCCAGTACCCGCTCCCGCGCGCTCAGCCTGCCCTTTGGTTTTCCAGGGTGCTTCCCTCGCGGCCAATTGGATTACCCGGCGGCCGCGTGCAGGAGTCCTACCCGCTCCCGGGGAGCGGTTTCTGAACCTCAGACAACGCAGTGAGGGCGCTTTTCATCAGTCAAGAACAGAGGGGACTTTCTGAGCGATCTCAGCTTGCGGCTGCGGCTGCGTCGGGGCGGCAGTAAGGCCCCCAAAGGCCACCAGGAGCCACACTCCTGATTAGAGCAGTTTAGACTAGAATTTCGCTTCCCAGTCCAGACTGAGTTGCTGTGTGACTTTGGCCCAGTCCTGTCCTCGCCCAGGCCACTTCTCTGAATTTCAGGTGGTGGTGGAAGGAGTTGACTAAATAATTGCAAGGATCCCTGAAATCTACAAACATGAGCACGGTTATTCATCAAAAAGAACAAGACTTCAATGTTGACGTGTATGCTTGAACACTTTCACATGTGATTTTTTTTTTTAAAGAGTGGGAAAGAGAGAGAAGAGAGAATCAATTTTATTCAGTTTTTCATGTGGCTTTGGTTGCTGCAACACTTCCTTGTGTACACAAGGTACACAACGTGTAACCTGAGCTCCAGCCCCTGATGCGTAGTTTTTGTATACAGAATATTTTATGCACTTAAAAAAAAAAAAACCCAGAGTCTGCCAACACTTGAAACAACAGAAATTCAGGAAATGCACGAAAACTAAAGGATGGTCAGATCTTGGTGATCAAATGACACAGCTGAACGCTTAGGATATGTATGGCCCTGTGCTTTCTGTTTAATCCTCATGCCCCAGGGA
Organism: Aplodontia rufa; assembly: GCA_004027875.1. Classification (NCBI taxonomy): domain Eukaryota; kingdom Metazoa; phylum Chordata; class Mammalia; order Rodentia; family Aplodontiidae; genus Aplodontia; species Aplodontia rufa. The sequence goes on from PVKS010000565.1 coordinate 72,899, forward strand.
GGATGTTTGATCTCCAGGTTTCCCTGGAGATCAAACAGGCAAAAACGTGGGACTGGGATTTGGAGAATGGCTGGCCTAACCCCGAGCCTGCAGGCCTGCTGACCTGCCACACCACCCAGCTCCAGCCCCTCCCTCAGTCTGCCTCCCTCTCCCTGTATCCTCACCTAAGCATGCCATACCACACTGGAGCTCTTCTGCCAAGCCCTTTCTGTGGATGAACCCATGTCTAGCACTCATTCTGTTGTGGCTTAAAAAGTCCAATCTCTTCTTCCAAGTTCCCTTCTCTTTTTTTGACCCAAATCCTGGCTTCATCTTAGGAACATGCTTCCCTTGCTGTTCTCTCTCACATGCAGGAACCACAGGCTTGGGGGAAGGTAATGGTCACTTCCTTCACCCTCCTTATTTCCATTTGTCCTAAAACCTAGCTTTGCCTTTGACTTCCTCAGATTTCACCCTGTGTAGCCCCTGCCCGTCACTCACGCTCATTGCCTGTGGATTAGGCGTCACCTCTTCTCTCTCAAGCACTACATCTGATAAAATGCACACCCACCCACTTGTGCTTGGCCTTGGGATTTGTTGGCCTACTTTCTATAGGTGACTATGCCCTGTGCCCCATTTCTGCTAGCCTTTCCTGTGGGCATACCTTACATCTTGCCATTACCAAGGACCCGAGAGCCCTCCTCCATCTCCACTTCTGACCTCCATCTGCTTTCTTTCTAGATCACATTCCCTCTTCCGTCCAGTCCTGAAACCCTCCACTCTGTGGAATCCTTTAATCCATTGCTCCTCCTGCCTTTTCTTTGTTCCTCACATTTCATATCTTCACTTTCATTTGTCAACCTAAATCCTTGCGTGGCCACAGTCACTCCCACCGACACACCTTCAGTGGTCTTGGTCTTTTCTCCATTGTTTTCCCTGTCTACTCATAGCCAGAGCACAGCCAGCCACCAGTCTAACCATGGTTAAGTTGAATTCTCTGCTACTCCATGCATGTTCCCACTTAGCTGCTGAGTTGTTTCACTGAAAAGCACAACCTCTAGCAGAGGGCTTCGCTTTTCAGGCCATCAGAATTCTTGTCCTGTCTCGTTCACTTTCCTGCCTTTCAGACTGCTGATATATTCTCCTCTCTCCTTAAACCCCAACACCTCCCCCCCTCCACTCCCCACCCCTGCACGCCCTGCATCCTCACTCTTGCCTGGGGTCTGTCTGTACACTACCTTTCTCTGGAAAAGCAAGCAAGCAAGCAAAGTGGAAAAAAAAAAAAAGCTTCTACATCCTCCCACTACCCCCTGGACAAATGAATGGGTTGTTTGTACTTGTCCGCTCAGCACATTAAGCACTCCATGCCTCTCAAGGACATCACTCTTATCAATTTCCTTTCTCCGACATCATCAGATTTTCTCTCTTCTAGGTCATTTCCATGTTTCTGTATCTACTGTCTCCACCCTTTCTCCCACCCTCCTTCCTCCCCCTAGGCAGAGAAAATGTAATTTCTTCGTCTATAGTTGATCTGATTTCCCCAGAGCTCTCAGCTCCTGGGCAGCACAGGAAAATGAATGATCTAGCCTGAGCAAAAGCATAGTGCAGTTTGATCAGTTATACAGACCCTTTGGTAGTATTCAGTTCTCAAATAAGGTCTTTTCCCTAAGGTGACCCTGGTGTGTGGGGAGGGAGGCTTTGCTGGCTTGAAGGTGCTCATGTGGTGCTGGTTTCTGGAGTGCCCAGGCTGGCATTTGTTAGATTCCTGTTTCACATTCCCTTCTTGCCTGGTCACTAGATTCTCTGCTAGCTAAGGTCTGTGGCTCATTAAAGTGTGATCCTTTTCTTCGACCAGGAGATACTTGGTTCTCACGGGCTGCAGATCCCTGAGGCTCTTGTCTTCTATTCTGCTCCAGGGTTTAATGAGCTACCCCAACCTCTGTCTGAGGCTCCCTTACTCCTTTCCCCACCCGCCAGGGGGGCTCCAAGACAGACTAATTGTGTCTCAAGTCAGCCTCCATTTCAGCGGTTCCCTGTCTCTTTCTGATTATAGCCCACAATTCATATACTCCCCTTTCTTGGTTATATTTTCTCTATATAACTTATTACCACCCGACACTATTTAATTTATTTAGCCATTTGTTAATTACCTGTCTCTCTCCATCTCCCAACATCATGTATGCCAGAAGGTAGGGCTTTAATCTATTTTGTTCATTACCTTTTCCCTGGTGCCTGGATCAGTACCTGTCACAAAATGAGAATCTAATAAATATTTGCTCTCTGTGTCAATGAAAAGCTTCTGCAGAGTCAGGGACCTTTATTTCTTCACAATTCTTTTTTTTTTTTTTTTAAGAGAGAGAGAGAGAGAGAAGGGAGGAGGGAGAGAGAAGCAATATTTATTTAGTTTTTCAGGTGATTTTCATTCCTTGTTGTGTACATGATGCTGGGGTTTGAACTCACGCATGCCAGGCAAGCACCATAACTGCTGAGCTCCAGCTCCAGCCCCTTCACAATTCTTAGTGCTGAGAACAATGCTATGATTACAGTGGGTGCTCTGTTGGAGTTCACTGATAAATCTAGTTGAAGATAGAGCACTGATAAGGAGAGATGGATCACAGCAGGGTGTTGAGATAACATTGATATGGTGAAATTCAAGCATGACTTTCCTCTCAGGTGTAGCTGAGCGTTAAGACAATGGCTTGACAATGCATGTTCTAGAAAGAAATGGGGCCAGAGATCTGAGAACAGAACAACTCTCTACTGTAGTTCTGTATACATTCACCAGCTTCCTGACTTCACAGTTTATCTGATGAGAGGGAATTAGATAGTTCTCAGTGGACCAGGAGTGTGGACATCTTAGACATCTCCTTTCTCACCCTATGAACAGCTGTCCATCTGAAACCTGTGTGGGACAGGAGAGAGTCTAGGTCTTGCTTGGTTGTGGCCCTGTGCACCTGGAAGCAAGAGTTGGTATCATAGATAGGCTTTAGGGGGCTGGAGTGGCGGTGGCTCAGCAGTTACGGTGCTTGCCTTGGCATGCATGAGGATGCAGGTTTGAACCTCAGCACCACATACACAACAAAGTGTCAGAGCAAAGAAAGCCACATGAAAAACTAAATAAAATTCTCTGTCCCTCTCTTAAAAAAAAAAAAAAAGGCTTTTGGCTCCTGGCTGGAGGCCTGATAGGTTGGCCTTTGGCAGGCTGGGATATCCTGGGTAAAAATAAAAGTTGATACTTGCTGTGCGCAAGCGGCTGTTCTTGTATATCCTGTATATCTTAACTTAATCTTCAGCAATGTTATGTGGGTGGGATCTTCTTGCTTACTCCATGCTACAGATGAGAAGACTAAACATAAAGAACTTATCCCAGGTTGCCAAGGCAACCGGGGAGAAGAGTGCTGTTAACCCACTTCCAGCGACCATGGAAAAATGGAGGCACACACAGAACCCAGCACACTGTGCTGTGTGGCCTCTTGCTGTATAGACCACAGCACTGTCAGGTGTGTAGGTTGAGGTAGCTCCGATCCGACTCTACTAGAAAAATGTCTTCCAGAAACCAGACTTCGTGGGCAAATGGAAAAATATAGAAAGCTTCAAGGAGCTTTAGGATCTCTACAATTTATTTTACCTGTAGAAATTTGTAAAAATTCCATAGATTTTCTTCCTCTGTTTCCCACAAAAGGACGATTGGTTTGAGGTAAAGGTTGGAAAGTGAGTTCCACAGCAACTGACACACATTGCAGAACTTTTCATAATTTTCCCTCCCTCCCTTATCCTTTCCTTCCTTCCTTCCCCTCCCTCCCTCCAGTCCACCTTCTCTTCCTTCCTTCCTGGCCCACACTGCATATTTTGAATTAACCTTTTGCATTTGGAGAACTTCATGTAAAGTTCCAGATATTCAATGTGTCCTGCAAAATGGGAAGATGGGGTAGGTCTGGCCCTCATTCACCTGTAGGTGGCCCAATCTGTGTGCACACCTCGCACTCTCCACTCCAATCACCGTGGCTTCAGTTAGACCTTTCTCATCCGACCGACCTGATGGTTTTATTGCACCCCAGCACCAGAAAATGGTATCTTATTTAACAAAAAGGCAGAGATGGCAAAGTTGGCCCTGGAAGGGGACTTGCTAGCAGAGAAGACCAAGGGCCAGCTCTTTCCCAACTGGGAACCTGACTACCACATAGACCCGTTTCTCCGCACAGCAGGGCAAATTCAGGCAAGACTTGGTGACTGGACAGATTCCTGTGACTCTCCGGAGAGTCAGGCTCAGTGTGGCAAGGACTGCCAAGTAGGGCAGTGGAAAGAGGAGACCCTATGGAGGTGGGTGAGAAGAGGGTATTTGTCTTATCCCGCTACATACATATGGGCATTCTTATTACATAGCAGCTGCCACTGGTAAACTGAAACTGTAAAAAGAAATTTCTCTAAAACCACTATGTTATCCTAGAAATATTAAAAATGGGGCAGAGCTGATAATTTAGGCCTGCACGGGTCAAATCACCTAACAGTTAATGCTGGATGTGGTGGGGCAGGCTTATAATACCAGCGACTCTGGGGGTTGAGGCAAGATTAAAGTTCAAAGCCAGCCTCAGCAACTTACTTAGTGAGACCCTGTCTCAAAAAAAAAAAAAAAAGCTAGTTAGTGAGCATTCAGTTGTCCATCATGTACATGCAAGGGGCGAGAACACTCAGGGAGGTGAGGGCATTTGAGGAAGTAAGTGCTGGGCTGCTGTAGCACACATCCAGGATCCCATCCACCTGGGAGACCAAGACAGAAGCATTACAAGTTAGAGGCCAGCCTTAGCAATTTGAGGCCTTAAGCAACTTAGGCCCTGTCTCAGAATAAAAAATAAAAAGTGCTGGGGATGAGAGTGTTGCTCAGTGGTAAAGCACCTCTGGGTTCAATCCCTAGTACCAAAACCAAAAAAGAGTGAGAATTTAGCAAGATGAATTTCATGACTAGGTCAATTTTACTGACTTGCCGATGTCCAGGATTTCCTAGTTATCTGTATGTATATTAGTTTTTAGGTTTGTCTTTTGGTCTCTTTTTAAAAAGGTGAGGTGAAATTCACATAATGTAAATGGATTTACCTCTTCTGTATGTTTTATATAAATGGATTCACACAGTATCACCGGTATGATTTCTTTCTTAGCATCATGTTTTGTTTCATCCATACGGTAGCTATTCCTGTTTTGAACACACCAGCTTGTTTCGTTTGGGGGCAATAAAGACACCCTCCGTCTCAGATGAATATTTAAGATAACAGTTTATTCCTAAGGCTGACAGTGGACTCAACACGAGAATCAATGTATGTGAGGATGAAATTATAGAGGAAAAAAAAAAGACAGTTTCTCATTTAGTCCAATACTCAGTACCAAGTTCTTGTCTAATTTACTACTATTCAGTCCTTAGAGGGCTGTAGGTTATCTTAGAAGAAGCATTTAAGCACAATGCCTAGCATACAGATAGCATTTGTTACTCTTGTAAATGCAAAATTCAAAGTGAACATTAATTTGATTTCTTCTTAGAACTGAAGACTTTTGGGGCAGACAGCAGAAGACAGTGGTGAAGTGTAGGTACACTAGACTTGATTCAAATCCTGGCACTATCATTTATTAGCCATTCAACCTTTGGGAGGAAGCTGGACTTCTCTGTGGTATGGTTGACACTTAACGGAACCATTGGGAAGATTATATAACTGAGTTAAAGCTCTGAACACAAAGCTTAGGGCATATTAAAATGGAGGTGGCTCACACCTGCCAGGAATCCTAGACTTGGAAGTTGAGGCAGGAGAACGAACATTGGAGGTCAGCCTCAGCAATTTACTAAGGCTCTAAGCAACTTAGAGACCCTGTCTCAAAATAAACAAATAAATAAAAAGAGCTTAGTGGTAAAGTGCCCCTGGGATCAATTCCCAGTATCAAAAAGCCAAAAGAACAAAAATCCCCAAACACCAAAACAAAATAAAAAAGATGGTCTATATGACTGGAATCAGTCTCACAGCTTCCAAATATCCTTTTTGAAACCTTTTTCTTCGCAAATTTTCCTGAGTAGAAATGGCAAAATTATCCTGTTATGAGATGAAAGGTAGCCACTACAGTATCTAATCTAATCATCTGAAGGCAAAACACTGAACACTAAGGATTTATTTGATGATCACAATTAAAATCTTGTTCTTTTTTTTTTTTTTGTACTGGGAACTGAACCCAAGGACGCTCACCACTAAGTAACATCCCCAGCCCTTTTCATTTGCTAAGACAGGGTCTTGCTAAGTTCCTGAGGCCAGCTTTGAACCTGTGATCCTTTTGCCTCTGCTTCCCAAGGTGCTGGGATTATAGGCAAGTGCCACTGCACCTGGCAAAATCTTGGTTCTATTAACTTTTTTTTCCTCCCTCTTAAGAGTATCTGGGAGAAAATGAATATTTTTTTGGGGGAGGTACTAGGGGTCAAACTCAGTGAAGTTCTATCACTGAGTTAGATCCACAGCCCCATTTTTAGAAACAGGGTTTCACTACGTTGCTAAGACTGGCCTCAAATTTGCAATCCTCCCGAGTGCTAGAGTGGTGGCTCAGCGGTTGCAGTGCTTGCCTGGCATGCGCATGCGCAAGGATGTGGGTTCAAACCCCAGCACCACATACACAACCAAGTATCCAAGCAACAAAAGCTACATGAAAAACTAAATAAAAATTCTCTCTTCTCTCATTGTCTCTCCTTAAAAAAAAAAAAAAAAATTGCAATCCTCCTGCCTCACCCTCCTGAGTTGGTGGGATTACAGGTATGCCCCACTACGCCTGACAAGATATTCCTGAAGGTATATACAGTCTTAGTAAGTATGTATGAAAATAAGAGTACAAAACTTAAAAATGGGGCATTGTTATCATCTTTTAGGTTGGTGGGAAGTTGTTTACAGAACCACTGCTTGTTCTAAACCATTTTCTTTTAAAATCTGTTTGCCTCCTTGAGCCACTGAACACATGGATCCCCCTGCAGAGATAACTGCTCTCAAAGGTGAAAAGCAAGGTTCTTATGTTGGAAGCCAGTGCATGGAAATGCTCAACATGATGGCCAAAATTCTTACCTCCAATCTACAGAGAAACAGAAGTGACAGGTGCAATGGTGTCCGTGAGTGTGATTGCCCCTCTCGAGGCTGGACACCTCCTCAGTTGTTTCTGTGGAATGATGGTTCACGTCCAAAATACTTCCCTTCCCCCAGCCTAACATTTTAAACTCTATTGTGGTGCCTGCACTTGTGGCAATTGGAGATCCAGATGGATTTGAAAAGCAAAGAATCCAGAAGAGGTGACCTCTGGGATGGTATTTTTAATAGGGGATGAGTGAGAGGGCAAGTTGAAGACCTGACAGCACAGAAAACAGGAAAATTCTGGGCCTCTAGGGCTGGGATAGCTTATACTAGGAAACAGGTGTGGAACACAAGAAAGGGGAGGTCAGGGATTTTCTTCCCAATGGGTAAACTTACTTAGAGATGGGGTCTTGCTGTGCTGCCCAAGCTGGCATGATCCTCTCAAGTACCTGGGACTAAAGGCATGAGTGGTTACCCCAGGCTTTTTCTTCTCCAAAGCGTGTTTACTTCAGACTTCTCTTATTCTTTATATATGTAAAGCAAGCAAGGATAACGAATGGAATGGCACAAAATCAAGTTGCCAGGATGAAACTTCTAATTTCATTCATGTTGAAGATTTGAATGTGGCTATGCAAACTGTTTTAATCCTTCTAAAGAGGGGAGCCCTTATTTTCTCAAATAGGTAGCAAATAATTAAATGTATATGAATACAATAAACATATCTCAAAAAAGAATGATACAACTTTTATTTTCCATGGATTTTAAAGATACTTTTGCTACACAGTTTATGTATTATGAGATTATATTTTACCATCTGTATGAAGTTCAATCTTATACAATTTTAAGGTGATATGTTTGGTAGTGTATCTATAACCTTTAAAAAGTTTAGAGTTTTTGGAATGTACAGTATATGAGGTAAAATCAAGATTACATTAAAAATTGTTTTCTCCTCTGCACTAATTTTGCAGTGAGGCTCAAATGGCAAGTACACTATTAAATGACATTTACTATCAAAAATAGGAGTTCATTTGAATTACTATGAAAAACATAAGCCACTGTAACTTGCCACAGTGGCACATTTTACCATTTTAGACATTCAACTATATAGAAATCTCTGGGCTCTTACGCTCAAACTCATTTGTACTGCCAAATGTGGCACTTTTAAGAATAAGTTTATAGAAAACAATCGCAATCACTGTTGTTTTGGGGGAAGGTCATCACCCTACACATAAGAGATTAAATAAAATGTAAACATACAGTATATTATAGTGACAGATCATTCTTACCACTTGGAAAGGCCAAGTTTATCCATTTCTTTTTTGAACAAAGGTTAATTTTTTTTTTCTACAGCACAGATCATTTGACATAGAACAATTACAATACATGCCCATTCTATTAAGGGAAATTCTTCAGAGATCTTCAAAGCACAATATATACGTTCCTTTTTTCAAAGACTGACAGAAGTGCTTAGTAATCACTAAAATGGTAACTTCAGCAACTAAAAATTAGTGATTCACTATCCTAAAATTCAAATAATAAATTAAAAAAGCTAGTTACAGGTGTTTTACAGATAACAGATGTGATAAAACAAGAATTTGAGATAGTTTCATTACAAATAGTATTATTACTGGCAGCCATCAACATCTAAGCAAGATGTACAATGTGATACTTGACAAGATTCAATCTGATCATCCAATAACTCACAAATGCAAGCTCACAAAACATTAATGAATTATGCAATTGCAAAGTGCTCTAATGCAACATTAACCACATGCAATCAACAATTTGGAATAGTATCCAAACAGACATTACACATTAAACATTAGTTTTTCAAGAAAGAAAGCAGCTTGAAGTTTACTGGTGCAAATTAATTTTGTCTTCAGATTTGGTGTCCCAAACAAAATGGTTAGGTTTGATTATGAGTTTTGATGGTAATGGCAGTAGTTACAGGAGAAGCAGCAAAATTTATGGGAGTTCTTCAAAATTAGCCTAGAGAGGTGGAGTAGATGTATATGTGTGTGTGTGTGTGTGTGTGTGTGTGTGTGTATATTTATTTCTACACTAGGTATGTATAGTTTATATATATGCCATTTATGTATGTGTATGCCCTTACTCACATACACATAGTCCAAAGGCTCACAAAAAAAAAAAAAAGCCAAAAAAGTTTGAAATTCAGAGTTGGTTTTTATGATGATTTTTTTTTAAAGTTATTATCTAAAAGTCTTCTGTTTTTCCATGTTCTCAAGACTTGAAGAGGTACTTCTGGAGTAAACATTAAAATTTTTTTTTTAGGCCAAGTAAACTGCCTGTGCTTTCTTTAAGTGAATATGTGTGAATCCATGAATATATATACTTGTAATGAAGAACTCCACATTTATCAAACAAGATTCTTTTTAACACATATTCTTTCATCCAGTTTTTGCTAAGCCCCTCCAGTTATTCATCATAATCCCACTTACCAAATAATTAAGACAAATGAGGAGGTAGAAATATAGCACTAGATTGCTTTCACAGCATCAGACTTTAACATTTTTACATAGCGCGTTAGTGTAAATTCTAGTCATTCTGAATTTTTCACTTGGTAATAATCTTTAAGACAAACAGATCAGATTATCACTGCTTCACTTATGGTGACTGGTCAAAATTATCAATTATAAACTGTTGTCTCTTAAAAAGTTTGTTCTACAGGAAAGCATGTTAAAGAGAGAGAAATAGAGATAGAGAGGGAGAAAGTAAAAAGTACCAACCAAAAAAAAAAAAACCTCCCCAAATTGATATTTCTGTGGCTTGCATTCTAATAAAGTGCCAGCCTCTGCCTAACAATATAAGCACTGAAAATGGCAAAAATGATGTGCTATAGTCTCAATGCCAGTGCTAAATGCCATCTTTTTTGTAAAAGCAATACAGAAATAATTTTAGTACATGACAAAATAAAATGTAATACAGTGTTAAAATAAAGTTATATTTTCACTTGATTACAAAGTACTGAATGATAAAGGCAATCAAAATGGAAAAAAAAGCAAACAGCACAAGGATGACAGCAGCACACTGCTCATCGCTGAGCGTGCGCCGCGTCCGGGTGCTCTCCACAGGGTCTCTGTTGGTGCTGGTTGGGGGCTCTGTCCTCTGAGAGATGAAGAGCACTGTGGTGCTGTAGGGTCCTATTAGGTCCTGGTGCCCCACAGGATCTTGGCACTGGCGAATGGCACACACTCGGAAGCGATACTCACAGTTCAGTTGGAGGCTGGAATATCGGAATGAAGAGTCGGGACCTTTGTAAATCTGTCGATGAAATATTAAAAGAGAAGAACCATGTCTGAAGTCTGACCAGAAAATGTAGTAAGGATGACTAGTTTTGGAATTAATTCTGACATGAAGGCTAGTAATATTATTTTTTAAATTTTCTGTAGTGATGTGAACCTAGTGGCACTTTACCACTGAAGTATGTCCTCAGTCCTATTTTTGTACTTTGGTGAGACAAGATCTTGCTAAATTGTCAAGACCCTGTCTCAAAATAAAAAAGTAAGTAAGAAGGACTGGGAATGTAGTTCAGTGGTAATGCACTCTGAATTCAATCTCAGCACCGTACTGTACTGAATCAAACTAAACTAAACCAAACCAACAAACAACACAAAAAATTCCAAAAAATCCCCACTCTATCCATTAAAATTCTTATCTGTCTGTTTCATAAAGGCAGGAGTTTCAAAAGTGATGATGTGCCCCAAGGCAGCAAGAAAACAAGCAAATCAGCTCTCAGGCCATTTCCTAGCTTTTTTCAAATGTTAAGAAGTCATTTTTTTTTTTTTTTAATGAAATCACTCCATTTGAGAATATCCTCTAATATCTTTGGCTAACTGGGAAATTTCTATATAAATTTAAACCTATCTGTTGAATGAAACAATGGGAACTTTCTATAGGCCCCTGTGGTAAGTCCATACACACTTCTCAAGGGAGAGATCAGTTAAAAAATTGCAGACTATGATCTAAAAACCCAACTCTCCTCTACCATACCTTAGGAGGGCGGCAGGGAGCCAGAAAGAGAGAGAAAAAGGAGTTGCGTGGATTTCAAAGGAAGTGTGCTACTCAATAGGAAGATATATACTGGAACTGGTCATTCTATGGTCCAAACTCTGCTTCACCACTTCACACTCCATAAATTTATTTAGATCAATTACTTCAGTACAACAGATATAGTTGTAGTTAACTTGTATGGTATTATAAGGATGAGATGAGCTTACAGCATATGATGAGTATTCAAATATGTGTGAGGGACTGGGGGAACTGGGTACAGGGGCTCTTACTCTCTTACTGTATATAAGGCTATGAGACCCCGACGCAGTTTCCTTCTCCCCTCTCCTCCCTTTTGCTGGTACTGGGGATGAAACCCAGGGGTGATTAACCACTAAGCCATATGCCCAGTCCTTTTAATCTTTTATTTTGAGGCAGGGTCTTGCTAAGTTGCCTAGGTTGGTCTTAAACTTGATATCCTTCTTCCTCAGTTTCCTGATTAACTGGGATTACAGGCATATGCCACTAACGTGGCCTGATATATTTTTTATGAGTCTAGAAATGACTTCTGAAAGAGCTGGTACAAAAGAAAGGAAGGAAGGAAGGAAGGAAGGAAAGAAAAGAAAAGAAAGAAAAGGGCCAAGACGATCTTGATGCCATGATACTAATGAGTTAGGAAGAAGTTAGAAAAGAGAAATTGGGAAGATGATGAGGTTGAGTGTTTGCAATTTTGTTTCAGACGCTGGGAGGATACACAGGGAGACATCTCATAAGAGAACAGATTAACTTGCTAAAGCTAATTTAAGAAGGTTAATATACCTAACAGAAGCTTTTCAAATAATCCTCAAACTTGAGATGAGCTGGGTTATTTCTCAGAATGAGAAATAAGAATTAAAATGAACAACAACACTTCTACCCCTTCCCTCAAAACATATTTGACCTTAATGGAAAGGAGAAAATAAAAATTCTAATTATTTTGGTCTCTAGCTACTATTCAGATAAAGTTACACATAATTTTAAAAACTGGCCTTTATATTAGCTATGAATCAGTTATCCACTTATAGGTAGACTGAAGCAAATATCAACAGACTTAAAATTAAGAGTAAAGCAGGTAAGAGATTACTACTTTAATTTTGCATTTTTTTTAATTTAAAGAGAGAGGGACAGTGAGAGGGAGAAAGAAAAACAGAATCAATTTTAGTTTTTCCTGTGGCTTTCATTGCTCCAATACTTCTTTGTGTATGTGGTGCCAGGGTTCAAATCCACGTCTCAGTGTCCTAGTGCATGCCAGGCAAGCAGGTGAGCCCCTGAGCTCCACCCCTTAACTTTGCATTTCAATACAGAAATGCAGATTAAAATGTAAGCTTATGAAGTTTGTATGTGTTCAGTTAATCAAGAACTTTGAAACAGTATGTCAAATGGAACATAACTTGATAGGGAAACCTCTAAAGAAATTTAGTTTCATGAATTGATATCTGTCCTTATTTTAATATTATAGATATGTTGTACCACAGAGAAAATAACAATTGAAGAATTGGGGTCAAGAAAAATGAATCGGGTATCATACTTGTATCTATCTCTACATTCTAAAAATGGATTTGGATGACTAGATAAATTTACCAATTACTCATACTAAAATTAAAAATAGTTATATTTTGAGGACAAGCGTACATGTTTATTATCAAAGATATTAACTTTCGAGGCTATTTTTACAGAGGAACAACTATCATTACTTCCTGTGTATATTACATAAACATAACATGATTTTGCAGTGCATAATCACATGCACAGTATTATAGTATAAGACAACGATTTTAGCAATATGCTACTTTTGAACTGAGTATGAACAACTTAAATCTTCCTGTAATATATATATATATATTTTTTTTTTTAAAAGAGAGAGGGATAGTGGGAGAAAGAATCAATTTTATTTAGTTTTTCATGTGGCTTTTGTTGCTGAGACTTTGTTGTATATGTGGTACAGGGGTTTGAACCCACATACTTGCGCATGCCAGGAAAGCGCTGTAACTGTTGAGCACTACTCTAGCCCTTTTCCTTAACATTTTTATGTATCCAATAAATTAAAATTATTAGAACATATTTAGCATAGTCATAATATGGTACATATTATCACATAACATGATTAATTTGTGAATGTACAATTGTAAATAATTGTTTTATGGTGAGCAATATGTTAACAGCAAAAAATCCTCACAAATAACTAAATATAATTAACCAGCAGCTCGTTTCTACCATTTGTCCCCTCTATTATTGATAACGCAGTTGTAAGTGGAGTCTTTAGAGCAATTATTAAACTTACTGTGCATGAACTCTAAAATCTCTTGTGCGTAAGAATCATCTGCAACTTCAAAAGCAAAACAGAACTGCCAGTCCCACTGTGAGATTTTCAGGTTCATTAGGTCTGTAAACCATTATGAGAATATAGGTCTTGAGAATCTGAGTTTGGAAGCTCATGAAAGGAAGAAGTATAGAATCCACTGTCTCAATAATTGTTCCTGCTAAAATGATATGTGTTAACTTGACTGGGCTAAGGGAAACCCTGACAGCAGGTAAAACACTGCTTCAGCATATGTCTGTGAGGTCCTTTATGCAATAGATTAGGATATGAACTGGTACAATGAGTAAAGAAGACAGTTCCCCATCAAGGTGTTTGGCATCATCCAATCTTTAAATTGAACAAAAAGGCAGAGGGAAGGAATGTTTGTTCTCTCTGCCTGGTGGGGACACCATTCTTTCCTCTTTTTGTACTCTGATGCTCACTGTCCCTGAGCCTTTGGCTCCTCACAGGACTTATACCATTGGCACTTCTGGTTCTCAGGACTTAGGGTTTGAATTGCAACTATACATCACTGGCTTCCACAGCCCCAGGTTTACAGGTGACAGACTGGAACTTAATAATCTCCAAAATTGAACAAACCAATCCATCAAAATAAATCACTGTTTAGATGCTTCTATCTATAGGGCCTGTTGGTTTAGATCCCTTACCTGACACTGGCAAAAGTGCTGATTTTTGGACGGGGTGTCAAACCCTCCCTGTTACCCAGTCCATGTACTAGGAGAAGCTGGCCTTACTCTTAGCTCTGAAGGTGGGCTCTGGTTGGTCTGTCATTGGTCTTTGAAATCTAAGTATGTTTTTTCTCCCGAATGTGAATGAGTCAAATTCTTTTAAGTGAAGACACTGAAGGTGGTGAGAGAAACCACGTCCCTGATGATTTCATTCAGCTGCTGGACCAACCAAGTCTGCCTATGTCCAGGTTTTTCCCTGAGGATTTACATTTAACTGCTCAAAAGCCAGTTCTCAGTTTTCCTGGTACTTGCAAAACTTCTAGGTGGTTGATTTGCTTTGCTCTACTGTCCTCCAAACTTTTCACACCACCTTGTTACATCATCTGAAATGTCATTTTTGTTTAGAAAGCATTAGCTTTAAAAAATGTATACACGTATGAGAGGCTTAAAGAGGCAGCAGACATTTGTTATAGAAATTTCCCAAGCAAACAGTGTTCTGAATACCTAGTAAGGTCAGCTATATACTGTATATGGGTGTTAGTATGTGTGAGAGGGAGGTGAGAGTCAGAGGTACAGGGGCCAATTCCAGATGACATGCTACTGAGTGAGGCACCAGGCAAGAGGAGATCAAAGGTTTCGGGAAAGCCACTGATGAAAAAGGGATGAAGAAAGGTAAGAAAGTAGAGCAATCAATTTGTTCCTAAGCCTGGCTGAGGAGCATTGATAATTCTTGTTGCCAGGCTAATTTGTTTCTACATTACCTCCCAATTCAAGGAACATTATGGGTTAAACAGGTTTTTATAGGCCAGCTTAGAAAGTACCATCACTTACACTTAAAAAAATAGTAATTCTTTCTTCTTAAAACATCAACAATTCCTACAGCTAAAGACCTGGCTTTTTTACACAACATACTCTATCTCTGATCTTTACTAAAGTAACACTTCAGAGCTCATGGTTCTCTGTAAGTACTCTCGCCCCTAAAGTATCAGTAACATGACATTCCTTTTGGAAATGTTCCACAGTCCAGGTAGAATCAACTTCTGTATAAAACAGGTTTTACATTTATTATGACCTTTTATTGGCTATGTAAAATACCATCATTGTAAAATTTCTGCTTGCTTGCTAGAATCTAAATAACTATTTTTTTAGAGGACAGAGAGAGAGAGAGAGAGAGAGACAGACAGACACACACACACAGAGAATCATTATCTTTTATTTAGTTTTTTTTTCACATGGCCTTCATTGCTCTGACACTTAGTTGTGTATGGGGGTGCTGGGGTTTGAACCTGTGTACTTGTGCATGCTTGGCAAGCACCATAACCTCCCGGTCACTCCTCCAGCCCCTCTAAATAACTTTAAACAACTTTCTTAAATTAGAATAGTTAATATAGCTTCCCTATAACTGTACATAATATTTAATGTGTGCTGAATATCAAAAAAATTATAAACAAAATATTAAATTTCATGAAAGAAACAACTTTTTTTTTTTTTAAGAAAGAAGGACAGTGAGAGAGAGAGAGAGAGCGAGAGAGAAAAAGAGAATCAATTTTTATTGAGTTTTTCACATGGCTTTCGTTGCTCCAACACTTAGTTGTGTATGTGGGTGCTGGGGTTTGATCCTGTGTACTTGCGCATGCTGGGCAAGCACTGTAACTGTTGAGCCACTCTTCCAGCCCCAAGAAATTGAACTCTTAATGGCGTTCAAATTTAAGTTGTAAAATTTTATAAATATTCAAGAGATTTAGATGAGCACATACAGGATGAAGTTCTAAGGAAATCATATTAAGTTTACAATGTATAATCTAAAGTATAAGTGATAAAAGGGTTAATTTAGCTTTTAAGTTAATATTAGAATCAGTACTGCTCTTTTATGTAGTGACATCAACATTAAAATTCATATACTACTCAAATGTGGGGGTCCCTATTTCCTTTAAACATGCTAATACAATTACATTTTCTTTAATATTAATTTTGCTTCCTCCTTGGAAGGAAACCTGCTTATCTGTGAATTACATTTTAAATCTAATTATCATGTGAATTTGTAACATGGCTTAATAAAGAAAAAGAATCACGTGCTGAATTTAATCTTAATTCTTTAGACCTTTTATAACTTTAGTTAAGATGTTACATATCATTATTTAACATAATTTGAAAGAAAAATATATAGTAAAAATTCTGTTAATTGAAACAGCACAAGGATGGAAAATAAAACAACAAATGGTTGCTTTTCTAGTGGGTAAAGAAAATATAAGACATAGAACAATTAAAATCGTCCAGATCAAGTACCCTCAAAAATAAAGAATGCTGATAGCCAAAAAGGAAAATCAGATGAAATTATTACAGATATTGTCTGAGTCATATATTTTTTTGGAAGAAACACTGACAACTCCCCACTCTATCTGATCATTATTCATCCTGTACCAGGAAGCTCTCTGAAATCTGCCAAGAAGGTAATATTTCCTCTAGAGTTTCATAATAATGGTTTTATTGTTAAATTTTAGTACTGTATTATAATAATGATTATTACTATTGGTCTGTTTCTGAGTTTTGACACTATAACCAAAATGACCTTGCGTCAGATTATGTGACTATTCTGGTCAAAATCCTCCACTGGCTTCTGAAATCACAGAGTTAAATCATCAGTATGGCCTATAATGCCCTACATTACATTCTTATCATTCTCCACAATACATTGGCCTTACTATTCATTTTCCAAAACAAGTGTCATTTAACTAAGGTCTTTAGAGACTGAAGTGCTTAGAAGGAACCCCAATTCTCAAGTATGGCTTCAATGAGGCTCCAGACGAGAATATGTAGTAGAGGAGGCCAGGTACTGACAGGTCTTTATTCTTTAGAATTAGACTACCATTAGCTTCCAGACTTCATCAGTAATTCCCTGTAGGATTCCCTCTGTCCCACTCATTGACTTCCTTAGTGTTCATCAAATTTAACATGCATGTTTCTGCTCCAGGACCTCTTCTTGGAACACATTTCTCCTCAAATAACTTCCTTTGGGTCATTCTCCCTCTGATACTATTTCTTTTACCCAGATTTATTTTTCCTTCAATGTATTTCTTCAATAAGTGCACTAGAGAAACAATACTATATATTGATGTGTTTATTTGCCTTTAATGTGCCTTTTTCCAAGAGAATGTAAACTTCATGCAATAAAGATTTTTTTTTCTTTTTCTTTTCAGTGCTATATCCTGACTGCTTGGCACAAAGTTTAATGAACAGTTGAATGAATGAATAATCTGTTCTACTGTGGTTCATGCCCGAAGTATTTTGAATCCTGAGATCTTTGGAACATAAAACATATTGAACAATGTTTCTAAATCAAAATTGTAAAGATGGTCAAACCTTGCACTGAAAATACACAAGGATGAAAGAATGATAAAAGTAGAGAGATATCCACAAAAAAATGTATCTTGGCACGTACCTGTTTGAATTCTGAATCTTTTCCCACCATAACTTGAAGACTGTAAATAACTGGATCACCTTTCATTGGCTGTAAACATTCCCAAGTAATTTCACAAATGTGATCATTTAATTTCTCTATTTTAGGGGCTAGGGAAGAAATATAAATAAGACCTGCTGCACCATTTGATTTTTAACTGCATACATACTATTTAATAAAAATAAATACAAAATCCATCTGTAAACTTAAAAATCAATGAATTTTTGATACTTGCATACAAGAAGTTAAAAAACAATTTTTTTCTTTTTTCTTTTTTGAGGTACTGAGCTTTTAACCCAGGAGTGCTCTACCACTGAGTTATATATACACTCAGCCCTTTTATACTTTTATTTTGAGACACGGTCTTGTTAAGTTGCTGAGACTGGCCCTGAACTTGTGATCCTCCTGTTTCAGCCTCCCGATTTGTTGGGATTATAGGCACATGCCATCAAACTGGACTAAAAAATCAACAATATTAACTAGATTAGGGAACATAATATGACTCAGTGAAACTCAGCAACATTATCAGAGAGACTATTCAAGAAGACTCCTGCTAGCTTTGGATTAGCTTGACAAACAATCCATTCAAGTATTTGATCCAAGATACTGTCCTAGAAGTCTTTGTAATTAGTACTTGGAGTGCAATGAACTTAAGTATTTCAGCTAAATGCACAAAGGACAATATTTACCAGACTCATTTTTTAAAAAGTACTTCAAAATTAGATATATGTATACACAAATGTGTGTGCATATGTTTACATGTTTGTGTATAAATTTGATTGAAACATTCAAGTTAAACAAGTAAAAATTTGTTTTACTTAAAAAAGCTGGCTCTTCCCCTGAAATCTAAATGAATGAAGTAACAGTGACTTAAAACATAAGCAACCAGATTTTATACTTTTCCTTAAGTAACAACAGAAAATGACCCTGTTAGAAAAGTAGCCTATCTAATCAATTTAGCATTTTTAATTATTAAAATGACCAGTGACTAAAACCAATTACTTTTCTGAGTATTAATGTGCTAGATTAAACAGTTTTGACTGAAGGAAATGCCCAGTAGGTGGGCTTGTTTATATGATTGTAACTATTGGACACATACTAGGTACCAAGTTTTAATAAAAGTGAAGTACTTTATGAAAATATAAAAATTATTATTAAAATTATTATTAATTTATTATTTATTTATTATAACTGCAAGACGTATAACTTACCTTTCAAGGCAGCTGGGACAGATTTTGGAGTAGTGAAAATATATTCTTGGGAGAGAGGGCCTTCCCCAGCTTCATTACAAGCTTGTATACAGAATTTATAGGATGTTGACTCACTAAGTCTTTGTACTTTGTATGTATGACATGGTCCTCTGTACAAGGATACAAACCTAAAATGGAAATAATTCTTTATTAAATAGATTACTAAAAAAATGTTTCCAAAACTACTAAAAAAGAATAGCTGGATACATTATTTTAGAAATTATAAGTTACTGCAAAAAATTTAATGCCAGAATTGTTTGTCACTCCAAATATATTCTATTTTTCATGAAAATCACAGATGTGGTAGATTTTCCAATTTGGTTTGGTTTCCTGAAAGTCTCTTACTAAATTTCATGGTTCAACCATTCTAACTATATTTTCTTAGGCTTCTGGTAACTACGACTTTGTTTCTGATTATTGTCATCTTTTTTTTTGAGAGAGGGATAGTGAGAGGAGGGGGGGAGGGAGGGAGGGAGGGAGAGAGAGAGAGAGAGAGAGAGAAAGAGACAAACAATTTTTATTTAGTTTTTCACGTGGCTTTTATTGCTTGGACACTTCACTGTGTACGTGGTGCTGGGGTTTGAACTCGTGTACTCTCGCATGCCAGGCAAGCGCCCTAACTGCTGAGCCAGCGCTCCAGCCCTGATTATAGCCTTCTAATGTATAGTTTCATAACATACTTCTATTTTTATTTTTTTGTCTTAAACTGGAAAAAGAAAACTCTTTAATTCCCAGGCAAAATTTTAGTTGACTAATGTTTTCCAGAGATTTACAGCAGTATGAGAGAATATGTAATTTCAAATAATACACTTGAACTGTTTGATAGAAGTTTAACACTACATGTTCTAATATTTTACTTATAAGCTGAATGTTTTTGATTAGCTATTTCTAAAATTTTTTAAAATTGGGGAATAAATAATGAATGCTCATGTAGTGTTAACAGTATGAAAACTGTAGTCAGGTTAAAAATGAAGAAATACGTAATGGGCTGAAATAACAGTATTTCCAAGAAGCAATTATTAGATAAGCTTTGCTCCTCTCTTTTCTAAAGCACTGGAATTTTTTATTGGTCAGTTCATGATTGGACATTCATTTTGCCAAACCAACAAGTTAGCCATACTGTGTGTAGCTTTTTAACCACAGCTTACATAGGCTTCATTTTGATTTGTCTCAATTCTTTTCTCATTATTAGCATTTTGCTTTCAGAGCAAAATGTACATATTTTCTTTGCTCTTTTGTAGCACTTAAAAAAAAAAAAAAACAACCCAGTAAGATTAAAGTCTATACCCTTTTAAAAAATGAGAAATTGAGATAAAATAAAATGTGAGCTGTTACTACTCTCGACTTCATGACAACAGATTTAGTTTCTCAATAGCCAGAGGGTCTACGTTAATTGTGATTTACCCAATGCTGGGTTTTAGTGCTTCTGCTTTTGAAAGGACTTTGTTTATTTTTTTGTGTTCCATGTCTGCATTTTCTCCTCCTCCCATTTTTTTTTAAAAGAGAAAGGGACAGTGAGAGAGAGAGAGGAGAGAAAGAATCAATTTTATTTAGTTGTTTTTATGTAGCTTTTGGTGTACGTGGTGTTAGGATTTGAACTTGCGTACTTGCTTGCCCATGCCAGGCAAGCACCATAACCTGCTAAGCCACCGTTCCAGCCCATTTTTTTTTTTTTGTTAGTACAATATAGTTACACACACTGTGTGCACAATACACAATGTAACATTCTAATTTGGCTATATCATTCCCTAGTATTGCCTTTTTTTTTTTTAAAAGAGAGTAAGAATGAGAAAGAGGAGAAAGAGAATCAATTTTATTTATTTTTTCATCTGTTTTTTGTTTTTCCAACCCTTAAGTTGTATATATGTAGTGCTGTGTCAAAGTTTGAACCCAGGTTCTCCTTCATGACAGGCAAGTACTCTACACTACTGAGCCACCTCTCTAGCCTTCTCTTTTTTTTTTTTCAAGAGAGGGACAGTGAGAGAAAGAGTTAATTTTTTATTTAGTTTTTCATGCGGCTTTTGTTGCTCCAGCCTATTTATGTAGCTGAGTGTGATGGCTTGGGAAGCTGAGGCAGGAGGATTCGAAGTTTAAGGCCAGACTCAGCAGGTCAGTGAGACCCTATCTCAAAATAAAAAAATAAAAAAAAGGGCTCCAGGGACTGGAGAGGTAGCTCAGCAAGGTTTGATCCCCAGGGCCATATGCATGGCTAAGTGGAGGAAAAACAATAAGAAAGCCCACAATGGAAGGGCTGGATTGGGTCAGTGGTTACAGCACCCGCCTGGCATGTGCTAGAACGGGGGTTCAAATCCCAGCACCATGTACAAAACTAAGTGTCAGAGGAACAAAAGCCACATGACAAACTTAAAAAAGAAAAATTGGCTCTTTCTTTAAGAAAACAAACAACAACAACAACAAAAACTGGCTGAAGATGTAGCTCAGTGATAAGAGCAACTCTGGGTTCAATTCCCACTACCACAAAAACACAATACAACAACAAACAAAAAAGGAATACTTATGTATATGTATAAGCACCATTCCATTATTGAACACTTAGCTACAATCCTGACACAAAGAAAACCTTGGGAAAAACTGATTAGAAAACCAAAATTCAAAATTCTTAAAATATTTTAAGAATAATAGCTACGGAGAGTATATGACATTGTTTACATGGGAGAAAACATGAACATACAACATTTAATTGGCATTTGAAAATTAATGTTACAAATATTTTCAGTAACATTAACTGAAATGCATGGTTCACTGGGGTAGCATATGGCATGGTTTACTGGAAAAAATATAACATGTACATGAAAATGTAAAAGAAGCCTATAAAAGGAACCTGAATGAAAGGGAGAAGAGCAGAGACTGAATGATCAATCACAGGATCTACCCAAGAATGGAGTGTGAGGAGCTGAACTGTGTTCACTTAGTATGTGGAGGGGAGAGAGAAATAATCCCTGCCCTTAAGGATCTCAGAGGTCTTAAGCAAATCAGTTACCATAAAATTACACCATGCTGGAAATAAACACTAAAGAGTCATGTTGTAGCTAAGACTGTGTTTTATAAAGGGAGTAAATGGGTTGGAGAAGAGATGCAAGGAATAGCCCACTTAATTTTTTCCCTTGGCATTCCACTTCTGGTATTTTGAACACAGTACACTTAAAAATTATTTATGATAATCAACTATTTTTGCAAATTTATTTATACTTTGAAAATTTATACAAATTTATATATACTTAAACCCTAAAAATGATATAAAAAAGTAAACAACTTACCTTCCATTCTTATCCTCCATCTGAAGGTGATACTGGATAGAATCTGTTGACAATGTCTTTGGGGTTCCTTCTCCCCATTTCAGCTTAAGGTTCTGGTGGTTAAAGGCAACACATTCCAGACGAGGTGGGTCAGGAGGGAGGGGCTTAGTTTTTAATTTTATCATATGGCTGAAAGGACCAGCTCCAAGGCTATTCAAGGCTTGAATTCGTATTCTATGTGCCACATTAAAAAAAAAAACAATTTTTTTAAGTTTATGATCATTTTATTTAAAGTGTTTCTCTAGAATAAAAAACAAAACAAAACAAAAAGTGTTTCTCTAGTCTAGGCCAAAATTAACATAGTTTTAGAATGTACCTGTATGTTGTATCTGGTTGCAAATTGTCTATTACATAGCTTGTAATCTTTCCCACTGTCAAGGGCTGTTTATCTCCAAAGTCTATGCTGTAGGCAAGGATTTCTGAACCATGGTCACAAGGCTTTTCCCAGCTTATTGCAAGGGATGTAGAAGGTGAATAATGGAGATTTTCTAAATCATCATCACTTATTTCTTGAAGACAAGTCACAATAGCAGGAACGGATGGTGGAGTCACACAGGCTACTACCTCACTGAAAGGGCCTGCACCCACAACACTCAGAGCCTACAAATGAACAAACACAAGTTAACAAACACAACCATGAAAATGCTCATGAAACAGAAAACTCTGGACAGAGTACTTGACAAAGCACTGATCACCTTTACCTGGACTCTGCAATAATAGGTAGTTGCTGGTGAAAGTCCCTTTAATTCGTAACTGAGGCCAGGCCCACAATAACATATCTGCATACTTCCTTCAACTCCTCCCCACTCCAATCGATACTCAGTGACATCAGTTCCATTACTCAAAGGAATCTTTAAGAAAAACATAAAGTTCTTAGTCTTCATGATAACTAAACAGCTTTTGGGCAAAAATGTTCTTTCCCTGAGCATTTTAAAAATAAAAACTTGGTTATTTCTGAATTTCTTTAAAACATTTATGCATGACCAAAATTTCATTTTTGCATTCTTATTCATTAAAACTCTGAATTTGACTGGTCAAAATATAAGTGTTTTAAATCAAAAAAAGAAATATGACCAGGAGTCACTTTAGAAAGAGTATCTGAAGGTAAATATGTTTCAAATAATTCTATTGGTAATATGAAATGTTAATGCAAGAACATATTCCTTGTTAAATTTCAAAGGAAACTGAAAATATGATTACCATTACTGATTATTACTAAATCCAAGAAATACACCTGGGATAACAAATAGAAAACAAAATTCACTTTGTACCACATGAATTTAATGTGTAATAATTTAGGAGGTAAAAACAAACAGTATTTATTCTTTTATGGAAACTATTCCAGTCAATTAAGGAAAGTAAACATAGACAATGGAAATTACAATACCTCCCAATTCACTTGTGCACAAGTTGCAGATCTGCAAGTCACTTGAGGGGGTTTGCATTGATCTGGTGGTCCAGGGGCTGTAGTAATATCACATTTTTCTGAAAATGGTCCAAACTAGAAGAACGACATAGTCAGCATTTTCTTTTTCATGGCAACATCTAATGACTACAGAATTCCATATTTAAGGATTCACTAATAAGTCCATCTTTCCTGTCTTTCAAGATTAATTTGGTCATAACATAAATCTATAAGCATTTGTAGCAAGTAAAAAGACTTAATAATTATGGAAGTAAAGGAGAGGGGATATTTAAAGTTTACCATATTTTCTTCTGTTCCTTATTCCCTTCATAAATTGATTTTTTTCTAAGAAAGGCAAGGCATTAGGGAACTCAGTTGGTGACATAAGAATTAAATAAGGGGGGGGAGGGAGAAATGGATACCAATTAAAGGTATGGGAGATGCCAAGCATAAATTATATCTTAAAATATGGAATAACTCCAGAAGAGTAAAAAATGTATATTCTTTGGAAATATAGAAAGTAAATATTTAAAGTCACTTTGACAAATTATCTTAAACCTAAAAACTTAAATAATCAGTATTAAATATGCTATCACAAGATGACTTTGCATAGAAAAGAATGACACCTAAGAACTGCCCACAAAGTCTATAAATTTGCCATAGAAGAAATTTACAAACAAGTTTATAGATATAAATATAGAACTCAGAGACAGGATATGAAGTGTAGAATAGTCCACCACAATCTGAAATGGGGAAAAGAGAATTGTCATTGAATTTTGTGACGTTTTAATTACTGAATAGTTTACAAAAACAAGAGTGTCACTCATTTAAGTAAGAAATTATTGCTTTGTATTGCTTTGTTCTTAGGGAAACTGCCTTAATGAAGAGAAGTAAGAGGGGGTGTACTTTTATTTTTATTTTTTTTGGTACTGGGCATTGAACCCAGGACTCTTTGCCACTGAGCTATATTCCTACCCCTTTTTATTTTTTATTTTGAGACAGAGTCTCACACTGATTTGCTTAGGGCCTTGCTACATTGTTATGTTCCTGAGGCTGGCCTTGAACTTATGATCTTCCTGTCTCAGTCTCCCGAGTTGGTGGGATTATAGGTGTGAGTCACCATGACAGGCAAAAGGTATCATATTTGGGTGGAATGACTTTGGCTCTGGAGTCTGCCTGGGTCTGTGGCTTACTCTATCACTTGTTAGTGTGTGTGATTATGGGCAAGACACTTCTGACCTATGGAGGTATCACCATTTTGTCCATTTTATAGAACTGTATGGACACATACACAATATTTTTAAAAGAATCCATATAAAACCAGAAATGCTTAAAATATAAGTCCCTACCCTTAGACAAAATATGAATCATAACTGTTTTCAACTGGAGATAAATGCTGTGTACAATCAGCCTATAGACTAAATAAATCTTATTGGCACTGTCTGAAAGGGAACTTTTAGCACCACAGAAGTCAAAAGTCACAAATTCTAAGTGAGGTTTGAAAATAATAAGATTCCCTAACAAGTTTAGGACACACTGACATCTTTCTTCTTATTAATATTATTAAAAGCTGTAAGGTTTGGAATTACATGTTGAATTGAAGCTGCCAAGTAATGAGTGGGCTGATACAGGATAAAATGAAACACCATTATAATTTAGTATTTGATTAGCTTGGTCTTCTCACCCCTATTTTATTAGCTGCACGTAGTCTGAAGCTGTACATCTTTCCAGGAAAAAGGCCGCTCACTGTACATTCCAACTCAGAGCCTTGGTAAACTTCTCTGGGTTCATCTTTTTCTGGAGGAGACATTTCCACACCATAACAGGAAATGGGTGATCCACCATCAGCTAGAGGGGGTCCTAAGTGCAGAAAGATTTATGTGATTTAGACGAACACTTTTAGTTTTAACTTAATTACAACTTATTACTTTATTACCAAAATGAAAATTACCCCATCGTAACTGTATTTCTTTTGCTTTGGGTCTACCCTGTAATCTGGGAGGGAGGCATGGGCCAGGTGGCACAGCTGGAGTCTGCACAAGTAAAGATTCAGAGACCTGCCAAAACAAAAGCAAAAACAGAACAAAAAATGCCACAAACCAAATAATCAGATTGCTTTTGGTAATGGAAAATAATACAAACAGAAAGACTGTGCCAATAACTTGAAATTGGACTTCACTATCAACTGAAATTTCAGGACTAAAGTTCTGAATAAAACAAAATGACTAAATCATTAAAACACAAAATTTTTATACACAAAGACACATACTATATAACTACTATACACAAAGCAAGTTACTAGAAAAAGAACTGCAATAAACCCTTCCATTTCGTTACATAATTAAAAAACAAAATAATACAAACAAACAAAAACCCCAGTAGGATGTGGAGATACATGATGTAATTCCAGTTACTTTGGAGAATGAAGCAGGAGAATCTCAAGTTTGAGGCCAGCCTCAGTGAAACCCAGACTCAAAATGTTTGAGGCCCTAGGTTCAATCCCTAGTGCTGCAAAAAACAAAACAAAACAACCCCCCCAAAAAACACAAAAAAACCCAAACAAACCAACAAAAAAAACCCCAAAATTAAACCAAAATTCAACATGATATAATAGACAATAGTGTTTATTCTGCCCCCAAACATCCGCCAATCTCTTCTAAGGAGGCTAGGATGTTCTATCTAAATGCTGCCTTCCTTATTTTCAAGTTTAGATTCTTCTGGCTACTTTACTATATTTTTAACTTAAATGTTGATTTATTTATTAAAAAAAACTTTTCCTTCTTTCTTTTCACCTAAAAATAATTACAAAATCAGGCAAACTTATCCAGGTATTTGGCACTGTCCTAGGTATTTGTATTGCAAGTTTTAGTTCTATTTTGAAACACATTCTTTTAAAAAGACAGACATAAATTCAGTCCTATTCCTTACTTCCACTATAATAAGGTTTATACTTAACATGTTTTTTTAAACAAACATATTTGGTTATCACTTTATTCAGAAAGATATCCTTGCGTAAGAATGCAATACCATTGTATTAGCATCCCTGGATTTACTGTGTGTGCACGTGTTTGCTTTTCACAAATCATAGCGAAGATTTATTTTCTTTCTTTTTTTCTTTGCAGTGCTGGGGATTGAACCCAGAGCCACAGGCATGCTAGGCAAGTGCTCTCCCAATGGGCTATGCCTCTAGTTCCAGGGGGATTGTCTTACTGGATAACATGAAGCAAATGGATCACAAGCCTACTGTGCAGGACTCATATTCAGTTCAACAATACTCACATCTTCCTTCCTTTCTTTTTTTTTTTTGGAGGAGGGCTCCTGGGGATTGAACCTAGGGATGGCCTACCACTGAGCTATATCCCCAGCCTTTTTCATTTTTTATTTCGAGACAGGTCTTGCTAAATTCCCCAGGATGGCCCTGAACTTAAGATCCTTCTACCTCAGCCTCCCAAATGGATCACAGATGTGTGCCACTGCACCTGACTTAAAATATTCACATTTTCTTTCTTTTTTTTTGTCTTAATTTTTAAATATAATATATATGGCACAAATGTTAAAGGTTTATTTTTACCTATTGCATACCCACACATAAACAACTCAGATCAATATCAATACATGGCACATTTGAAGTATAGTACATTACCCCAGAAGGTTTCTCATGCCCCTCCACAATCACAAGGGAACTACTATCCACAGATTAATTGTCCCTGCGTATTTTTGAACTTCATACAAATGAAATTGTGCACTAAGTCTTTGGTGTCTAACTTTTTAAATGCAATGTATTAGTTGATATTCACCTATGTTGGATATAATGGCAAGCCACTGTTTCTCATTACTATATAATATAGGTACTTCAAGGTTGAACACACCACAATCTATGTATCATTTTAAAATCACATTTTCAACAATGATTATAATTCTTTTTAAAGAGAGAGAGATGGACAGTGAGAGAGAGACAATCAATTTTATGTAGTTTTTCATGTGGCTTTTTTATTGCTCTGAGACTTCATTATATATATGGTGCTGGGGTTTGAACCTGAGTACTCGCAGATGCCAGGCAATTGCTGCAACTGCTGAGCCACTGCTCCAGCCCTATAATTCATTTTTTATACTTTTATTTTATTTATTGTTATGCAGTGCTGAGGATCGAAACCAGTGCCCTCACATGTGCTAGGCAACATGTGCTAGTGCTCTACCATCACTGAGTTATATCCCCAGCCCCTATTATTAATTTTTTGGAAGAGTGCTTTCATTGTGTTAAATTCCACTTAAAAAATAATAATTACAAATGCTCTAAGAAACCAGTCTTGGTTTAATTCATTAAAAATTATATAAAAGTATATTTATCCAGAATATTATTAATGTACCTTGATTTTATATATATAAACATATATAATATAAATATTATAAAGTAAATCCATTTTGGTTATTAGGTCTTTAATAATAAAATGGTCAACTTTTCTTAAATACACAAACATAACTTTTTTTTTTTTTTAAAGAGAGGGACAGCAAGAAAGACACAGACAGAATCAATTTTTATTTAGTTTTTCATGTAGTCTTTGGTGCTCCTAGATTTTGTTGTGTAGATGGTGCTGGGGTTTGAACTCACGTACCTGCACATGCCAGGTAAGTGCTGTTAACTGTTGAGCCACCACTCCAGCCCCAGCCAACATATAATGTAACAACGTTAAATAGTACTTTACGGTTTCCCCTGACACCTATAGTTTACAGAGCAGTAAATCAGCATACACCTATTTTATTTCTATTTCTGCTTAATATGGTTATTGAGCATCATCCTAAAATTTAGCTTTATAAAATTTCTTTTCATGTTTTCATGTATTTGTTTTTTATAGCTAAACACCGAGACAACAGATACTGAGTACTTACTATGAGCAAAGTATCACATTAAAATACTCTGGTAATTATAAAATTAACCACCCAGGTTACAGAAATTACTTCTTTATATTTGTAGACATATTTAAGTACTTAAGGTGGCATCGAGTGATCCTATCCCATTTGTCCAAACTTAAGGGGGAAGAAAAACTACACATAAGCATTACCGCACTCTGTCCTCCATCACTAATGCAGTAAACTCTGAAACGATAGAAACAGCCTGGGTTCAGCCGGTCACAAAGATGTTCCCTGGTGGCGCCACTGTATATCATATCCCATTTGTTTCCTGTAAGATGAAGAACTGTGTTCACACACTTACAAGGTAATGTTTAACGTTTTGGTATCATGGACACAGCAGGTATCCTAGCTTCACTAAAATTAATGTTTATATAATTTGACCAGAAACAATTTAAGCTTGTTTCTAATTTCCTGGAAATGATCTAATTTTCTTTACGTGTGCAGCTTCCTAGACAAATATGTGTGGCTTTTGTTGAAGTGAAATATCACTGTAACTCTGTATGGACTTTGGCTGAGATTGATAATTTGCTTTTAATTAAGCATTTTAAATGTGTTTACTGGTCCAGTAATAATGTTATAACAAAGCGTATAAAGAATCAACATCATCATAGGAAGTTTAGTCTTAAATATAACATTCTCATTTTTTGCAGGAAACAGATCATTTCATAAATGGAAAAACACCAAATGTATGATTTGAGAATAAAAAGCACTTCCTACTAAAACTAAAATAATGTGAATTAAAGTTTAGAAAAAAAATTTTCTCTGGTATATTGGGGTAAAAATTTAACCGAATAACCTTTAGAAGATGTTATGGTATCTAACAGTTTAGTCTGGGTATTCAAGGACTGAGCAATGTAAAAAATGAAGACAAAACAGTAAGAAAATGTAAACATAACAACATAGGTATATTTGATCAAATATACATTTGATTTACTATATTTCTGGAGAACACAATTTGAAGTGGGTTATTAACATGCAAAATCCTAATTGCTAGAAACAAATAAAAAAATCAAGGACAGTCCACAGTGACATAAGCATCTTTTCATAGTAGCAAAGGAAAAGCAAGAGGAAAGAAAACATATAAAATCATGTTAAGTAGAGACTAATGGAATAGATCTATCCATTCTTTTTTTTTAAGAGAGGGTCAGTGAGAGAGAAAGAGAGAATCAATTTTATTTAGCTTTTTTATGTGGCTTCTGTTGCTCCAACACTTCATTGTGCATGTGGTGCTGGGGTTCAAAACCATGTCCTCATGCATGCCAGGCAAGCACTGTAACTGCTGAGCCACTGCTCCAGCCCCCAATCTATCCATTTTTAAAGCTATGCTTACCATTGGAACCTTCTGCCATCTCCACTACATACTTATTGATGGCTGCTCCTCCACTGTCTTTTGGTGGATCTATTCAAAGAAACAAGTGGTGTCAGGTAAAGTTCATACAATGCAAAAATGACAGAAAACCCTCAAACAAAATACCAAACCTCAACTGTTTAAAAAGGAATCACCGGCAATGTTTGATTATTGATACCTGCGTTACTGTATACTACTGTCACCTGTGTTTCAATTAACTTACCATATCTTCCTATGGTTATAAATTTGGCTCCCTATAAGAATTTTAATTTACTATGTATTTTGTGGTACTAGGGATTGAACCCACAGGCATTTTACCCCAGAGTGACATCCTCAATCCATTTTATTTTTTATTTTGAGAGAGGGTCTCACTGAATTGCGATCCTCCTATCATAGCTTGCCAAGTTGCTGGGATTACTGACATGTGCCACTGCACTCAGCTCTGAAATTATTTTTAATGACTAAACAATATTCAATTCACCTTAGGTTCTTATGTGGCTTAAAATTTGTGCATATTTTATAACTACCACTGAAGTCTTTTTTATTGGTCTGAATTCTTCAGCCAGGGATCAAGTTTCTACGATATTTGCTTTCTCTATTAACTAATATATAAGAGGATGCTCAATACACATTTGTTTTAAATGAATACATGCTTTTCATTTCTCAGGAGACCAGGACAACCAAAGTAACTCTGGCTGAAAATTCAGATTTCTGATTTCACATGTTGCACTGCTCATAATGTTACGGTGGGATCCTCATTTCTTCTGGTATCAAATCTGAATGTAGTATCTGTGAGCACAGAGGTTTTCACAAAAAAAGATGCTCAACGAAAGACTCATTTCTTACTGGACTAACTTGAGCTAACAAATTTACTTGAGTATATCCCCCCCCGCCATAATCACAAAACTTTACTGAAAGACTGACACCAAAATAGGAGGTCACTATTGTATACTATATAAAACCAAACACTACATTAACTAGGTAGATTAAATTAGAATCACTAAACTTACGCAATTAGGCTTTCTGTAAGAAAACACAATTGAGGAAGTTGTATAGATTATTAGTGTTGCTTTCTTCTATTATTATTCTTGTCATTATTTGCAATGCTGGGGGATCAAAACCAGGACCTTGTGCATGATAAGCAAGTGCACTGCCACTAAGCCACACTGCCGGTCCTTATTGTTGCTTTCTTCTTCTATTTTTACTACAACTTTTTTGTATTGGTGTATTACAATTATACATATTAGTGGGCTTTGTTGCTACATATTCACATATTTACACAATGTAATTTGGTCAATTTCATTCTCCAAGTGTTGCTTTCTTCAAAATGAACAATATTCTGAGTCTGGCCTTTCTTCCTATAGGCTGGCACAACACTGTTGAACAAACCACACAAAGAACCATAGTCTAAGGCTAAAATCCATGGACATTTTACATCTACAATATAAGAATTTGGACTATGAACTAGTTGTTTCCTTATTATCAAAGTCATGGTGATGCCTTCACAATCCCAACCTATCTAGATCACCTTTAAATATCTTAAAAACTATCTTCATATTCAAGATATTTAATCAAATATAAAAGTAATAATGTATAAATATGCATAATATCTTACCCCAAGTTATTTTAAAACTGTGTGAATGTATCTTTCCTTTAACTGAAGGTTTTACAGGTACTCCTGGTTTATCAGGGCAGGTAGTAAATTCTACCACTTCACTTGGATTGCTTTTACCTTCTGAGTTATAAGCAATAACCTGTGATGAGAACACAAAGACTTAAAATGGTATGTTTACCATCTAATGATATTGGGTTAATGAACAACATGAAAAAAAACCCAGTTTCCATTAAATGATAAAATACATTGTCAGAATATGATAGCTTGTTTCTTTGAGAATTATCTGTCTTCAATAGGGACTTGGCATATATAAAGAATATGTAAGGGTACCTTCCCTTTAAGAAGCAGTTGCAAGTTTAAACAAGTGCAAGTTTAACATTTTGACACTAATCAGTCAAAGGAACAAGTTATAACTGGATAATTCTTGAAGTGTTTTAGGCTTGCTTTACTTATTCTTTGGGACTTTAGAAAGATCTCCACAAACTTTTTTTTTTTTTTTTTTTTTTTTAAAGAGAGAGGGACAGGGAGTTGGGGATTTAGCTCAGTGGCAGAGCGCTTGCCTAGTATGGGTAAGGCCCCGAGTTTGGTCCTCAGCCCTGAAAAAAAATAAATAAATAAAAGAGAGGGGGACAGTGAGAGAGAGAGAGAGAAAAACCAAGAAATAATTTTTTATTTAGTTTTTCATGTGGCCTTTGTTGCTCCGAGACTTCGCTGTGTATGTGGTGCTGGGGTTTGAACTCGCATACTCGCAGATGCAAGGCAAGCGCCGTAACCGCTGAGCCACCACTCCAGCCCTCCACAAATTCTTTGAATTTTCTTTCTTCAAAAGGTGAAAGTTCATTTTCCTTTCCCTTGGGTGTGAATAGTACTTATTGACTCCCTCTAACAAACAGAATGTAGCAGAAATGACAGTGTATTCAGATGACTATAACCCTACTTGACATCCTAACTGTGACATTGTGGACATTAGACATATTCACTCTATTAAACTGGTCCTGAATTCCTGACCCACAGAAATCAAGATAATAAAGCAATGTTTTTTGGGGAGCATTAGGAATTGAACCTAGGGATGTTTAACCACTGAGCCACATCTCTGACCCTTTTTATTTTGAGATAGGGTCTCACTAAATTGCTTAGGGCCTTGCTAAGTTGCTGAGGCTGGCTTTGAACATGTGATCCTCCTGCCTTAGGCTCTCAAGCTACTGGGATTATAGACATGTGCTCCCATGCCCACCACTGTGTTTGCTTTTGTCAAGTTATGGGATAATTTGTTACACAGTAATAGTAAAATACAGTTAACATTTAGGTTTCATTTTACATGGTTTTAGAAATTCCTTTATATTTATATTTTTACCTCATCATAGATAGGAACTATGACAGTATATACTAGAGATGAGGATTTATTTAGTAAACCTACCACTCCAAATAACTCATGCAGCCTGAGAACCTAGTAAAATTTAGTTCTATTGTTCCCATTTTGCTCAGGCTTCCTTGGTCTTCTCTCATAGTCATATGTATTTTCTGCTGCTTTACAAATAAGATTACAAAGGAGTTCAAAACACTTATGTTATACACAGTGTCTACTTAGATTTTATTAAAGAAACTTTAAATAACAGTTTGCCTAAAAGCCATAAAGATTCAGATGCTTATGTTTTAAGTTTCTCTATATATTTCATCATTGCCCCCTTTTACTGTTAAGCACCTTCTTCAGTTAGCCATAAAGATAATTAAAGGCAAGAAGTCATAATCTTTTTTTCTCCCTAATTTTACAAATTATCAGAACATTCATTTAGTGCTTACCACATAGGGTGCACTATGCTAAGAATTCTAGGTGTGACGCAGTCCTTCAATGAGTTGAGAATAAACCTTTTTCTCCTTTTTGTTGGAGATAGGGGTCTTGCTATGTTGTCCAGATTGGCCTTGAACTCCTGGGCAGTGATGCTCCTGCCTCAGCCTCTGGTGCAGCTGAGACTGCTGCCTGATGCTGAGCCCAGTTCTGTTCTTCTACTTTTTGACTATTATGAATCATGCTATGAACATCTGTGTGCTTTTTTTTGGGGAAGTATCGGTGAATGAATCTAAGGCCTTGAACATACTAGTCAAGCACTGCTCTGGCCAAGGAATTTAGAATCTTTATGCATAAGACAGGCAACATATGTATTAAAAGAACTGGGAATGGGGTTGGAGCGGTGGCTTGGTGGTTACGGTGTTTGCCCAGCATGCGCAAGTACATGGGTTCAAAACCCAGCACCCACGTACACAACTAAGTGTCAGAGCAACGAAAGTCATGTGAAAAACTCAATTAAAAAAAAAATAAAAGAACTGGGAAGAGAAGAAATTATCAAGGCCTGAAATAGTCCTGAAAGGCTTTGAAAAGGCAAAAGAAAGTGAGGTGAGTTGCTCTAGAGTAACAGCAATGAAAGAGAAAGTTTGACAAAGAGTGGGCTTCAGAAAGCCTTGCATAAGAGCAGAAGCAAAGGGTGAACAGTGAGGAGTACTCAGGGAAGGATGAGTAGTTCTCATCAATCTGGTAAGGTAGCTGGTCCAATTAAGAACAAATGCAGTAAGTTTAAAAAATGAAACAGAAATATGAAGAATCTTCTATCAAGTTAAGGAAACTGTTTCTTAGAAGGAGAGCTGTTTTTCAGAAATATTAATCTAGGTACAGAATACAACTGTGATTGGTAAGAGAAGGACTGAACAGTTACATATGGAATACGTTTGGAGATTCAAGATTCAGTATTCCTCAAGACAGTAATCGCAGCTGACATAAAGCAAAGACATGACACACTGAAATGAGAAAGGGCTACACCAAGAAGAGTTAAAACCTCAGCTGGGGCACACTGTAACTAGGGCAGAGGAAAAAGGAAGACAGATCATAAACTGACCCTAGACAAGATGAGAAACAGGAAGCAAACACGATTATGTGCTGTCATATACGCTGACATATAAGAAACCATCATGGATGGAACGTGAAGGTGAAGGATCCATACTGTTTTGAATTCTTTCCACGTATGAAAAACCCTCATAAATAAGAAACAAACTCGTCAAAGTATCTAAGGGTTCCCAGCTCAGAACCTGATCTTTTGAAGCCAACTATTTTTCAGAAAATTCAGAAATCAAAGCTGTACTTTTTCAGTGGTCCAGGTATAGGAACTGGTCACTAGCTTCAAGTATTTCATGCTTTTTTAAAAAATGTAGATACTAGGTCCCCAGTTCAGCTTCTAGTGTACCATTTGATGGAATCAGACTTATCACTCTCATTTTTAAGAATTCTAATTGCTTTCTTATGTTTTAAATTTTTATTTTTTTAGACAGGAGGAGGGGGAGAGAGAGAGAGAGATCAATTTTATTTAGTTTTTCATGTCGCTTTCATTGCTCTGACACTTTGCTGTGTACATGGTGCTGGAGTTTGAACCCATGTCCTCGTGCATGCCAGGCAAACACCATAACTGCTGAGCTCCAGCCCCTGAGATCGACTTCTATAGTCAAACAGTTTTAAGAAGAAATCTGATTTGCTTATAGTGAATCAGTAAAAACAATGCATATGAGTGTGCATCTGTATGTACATTCAGTAGCAATAACATCTTAGTGTCACATCGGCAGTAGAATTCTAAGAATTTTAATAAACAACAAATTATAAAGACATAAACAAATACCTCTTTAGAAGACCTCTTGGCATGATAACCATTACTGACCAAAAAACCAAAATACAATCCATTATCACCTTAAATACTAGACTGGAAATGTGTA
The DNA here is from genome assembly GCA_004027875.1 of Aplodontia rufa. NCBI lineage: Eukaryota > Metazoa > Chordata > Mammalia > Rodentia > Aplodontiidae > Aplodontia > Aplodontia rufa. The sequence goes on from PVKS010000565.1 coordinate 108,051, forward strand.
CTTCCCAGGGTTTTTACAAATATAAAAACTGAATGTGGAAATTAAAATGCCTCAGTCATCAAAAGTTTTTAAAATCAAGCTATTATAAAATAAAGGATAATGAACGTGATTATTATGCACTATGTAATCAAACTTTTCACTATTAAGGTTTCTTTGTGAGATTCTCAAGGTGTACTAAAATTTATCTTTGCATTTTAATAAAGAAAACAATTTATAGTGGCTTTTATGATTTATTTGCAATAAGCCCTGCTAGGGAAATGCTGAATCCATTAACTAATAAGCATCCTAATGTATTCTTGGGAAAATTTCTGTACAATATTTAGAGCGGCTTATGTTACTTTGTCTATTACCTAGTTCAGGCATTGCCTGCCAAGAGCAATGTTTATACGCATTGCTTACACCCAAGAATGATGCCATAGTAGCAAAGATAAAATTTATAAGTCTCCATAGAAGAATCTTCAAAGCTTGCCCTGACTCAAATGAGCAAGAATGATATTGTAGAAGGAATGACAAAAAAAAAAAAAAAAAAAAAAAAAAAAAAAAAAAAAAAAAAAAAAAAAAAAAAATCATTACATGGCACCATTAGTAATAGCAATAATTGATTCTGCCAAGAATCATCAGTGGGTATTCAAACTACAAAGAAAATCTGATAAAGAACAAGATGTTTACAGTAGTACACAAGTGTTTACAAAATACTTATTAATTACATAGGAAAAAAATAACTTTACAATGAGGAAACATGGTAGATACTATCTCCCTTAAGTGACAAAATGATGCACTGAGAAAAACACAGCATTATTTTTTGTGACATCACTGTTCAAAAAGCATACTGAATCTTTTAAGAACATTTGTGGGGCTGGAGCAGTGGCTCGGTGGTTACGGTGCTTGCCCAGCAAGCGCCAAGTACACGAAATAAAAATTGATTCTGTCTCTGACTGTCCCTCGCTCTAAAAAACAACAATAACAACAAAAAAAAAAAACATTTGAATTTAAAAGATGTTGTTCACATTCTGTAGTAAGAGACCCCCAAAACATTAAAACTGATTTTGAATTTAAATATATAAAGTTTGAGAAACATTGTTATATAATACAAAAATAAAACAAAAAGCTCATTAGAACAGGTCAATTATTTCTTAAATAAAGGAATGAAGTATGTACTTAAAACACAAGAATAATAAAAACAAGAAACAAATCTTTTAAATGGGCTTTCAAAGCTTACTGTAAGTGCAAACAAGCTACAGTGAAACCCATTATTCTTTATAATTAATATATACTAATTAAAAATAAAAGCTTACCTTAAATTTATACTTTGTACTACGTCTGAGATTTTTCACAGTGTAAGCAAGATCTTCTCCATCATACTTAGGCTTAAAACCATATCCCTGTAAAGGGAAAAGAAAATTTTAATTAGATGTCTAGCAGCAGAAATACAGCGAATGGCAAATATATCAAAAGACCCAGGTTTCTCTTCATCTCCTGATGGGTACAATGTGACTGATACTCTGTTGAGTGTAATTCTCATGTTGATGTTTCTAAACTGAGTGCTACTGAACCTCTGTAGAAGGATGAAGGAGATTACTTATTTTCAATAAATATAGCAGTCAAGAAAAAATCTTTGAGGAAAGAAAAAGGGTCAAAGTAATATACCACCAGTAAGCTATCTCAAGAATTAAAGGAAATTTCCCAGATGTTACGAGAGCTAATCAGTCTTTAACTAATGAATAATTTAATTTGTCCTGAATGTAGTTACATGTAGGGGAATAAAATGGTTGGTTGCATAGTCAGGTAAGGATACTGCTTATGTTTGAGACTGCTATTCACAGCCCCAGTGACAAAATTTTACAATTTTCCCAATTGAGATATAATTCACATATCATAAATATGTGAATATATTCACATATCATAAATATGTGAATATATTCACATATCATAAATATGTGAATATAATTCACATATCATAAATATAAATTCACATATAAATATAAATTCACATATCATAAATATGTGAATATAATTCACATATCATAAAATATGTGAGATATAATTCACATATCATAAAATTTCATCATTTCACAGTAATAAAATTCAAAGGTATACAAAACTGTGTAGGCGTCATCTAATCCCTAATTCCAGAATAAAGCTCTACTTTTTTTGGTTAGCAGTTACTTCCCTTTCTTCTTATCTACTTTCTGTCTCTATCGCTTTATCAGTATCTATCCAAGTGGAATCACACCATATTTGGTCTTTTGTAACTGGCTTCTTTTACTTAAAACAATGATTTGAAGATTCATTCATGTTATCAGCACTCCCTTTTTATAAGTGAATGATATTTTACTGTATTGGGCATATCATATTTTGTTTATTCATTCAACTGCCAATGGACATCATATGAATCGTTTCCTTTTTTTTTAGATAGGGTCTTGCTTTGTTGTTCAAGTAGGCCCTGAACTTTTGGGATCAAGCAAAATGTCTGCCTCACCCTCCTGAGTAGCTGGGACTACAGGTGTGAGCCACTGTTCCTAACTCTGCTTCAGTTTTTGGCTACCATGAAAAATGCTCCTAAGAACATTTCTGTACTTTTTTTTAAATGCAGTGATGAGAATTAAGCCCAGGGCCTTGAGCACACTTGGCAGTAACTCTATTACTGTGCCATACCTCACCCAGTGTATTTTTTGTTATCAACATGTGCTGTTTTCAGATTTTCCTGAGTATATACCTAGGAGTGGACTACTGCTATTTTTGATCCACACTGCTTCACAGTAGCTTTGAAAAGCAATGGAACTACAGGAGGAAATAACAGAAGACACCCTAATTCTTGCTTAGCTAGGTTCTTAATCGCAGAAGATGAGCAACAAGTATCCAGATTTTGGTTGCACTACAGTCTCATGTGAGACTCTTAAAATCTTCTGTGGTACTTTGGTTAACAGTGTATAATCATAGTTAAAGAAGGTGAACATATTATTTCATCTTTTTTTCTTTTAAAAGGGAGAGTGAAAGAGAAAGAATCAATTTTTATTTAGTTTTTCATCTGGTTTTCATTGCTCCGACACTTAGTTGGGTATGTGGGGTTTGAACCTGGGTCCTCATGCATGCCAGGCAAGCGCGATACCACAGAAACACCACTCCAGCTCCTATTTCTTCATCTTTTAAAGGTGCTTTGCCTAGTAGGAGGCTGTGATCTTCTCCTCTCACTAAAGGATTTACCTCCAAATGGATCAATTTTCTTTTTCTTTCTTTCTTTTTTTTGCAGCGCATACTAGGCAAGTGTTCTACCATTCAGCTATAGCCATAATCCCTAAACAGATATATTTAAAGTGTAATCTATTTTTTTCCAGGCAGGCACATATACTCATAAAAACAAAACCTCTTTTTACATATAAGGAACACAAAACATTGAGTTCTTCCTTATTCCCAATCCCTTTCAAACAGTAATAAACCAAGGCCTGAAGGAATGTGGGGGAAGGAACTAACTGTTGTGGCAATATTTATTTATCAGTATTAACACTGTACTAAAATGTTTTTAATGTCCTATTGAAAATACATATTCATACTTACTGATGTTTCTTCCTCCATCTCTAAAATGTAAGAAATTCCTTCATCTGAAGGTGTTCCTGAGGGTTTACTCCACTGTAAGGACAACCAAGTAACTCCAGCCTTAGCTAATACAGGACTTGCTGGCATAGAAGGGGCACAGCCTGAAGTGTAATATAAGACTTCTTCACTAAAACCACTGTTGAAACAATGGATTTAAAAAAGGAATGAAAAAGAATTATTTTTACAGTTTAAGAACTAATTTTTGACTAATGTTAGTTTTTTGAAAAGGGAAACTTTTTATTTATTTTTTGCAGTGCTAGGGGTCAAACCCAGGGCCTTGAATATACTAGGCAAGTGCCCTATCACAAACCCAGAAAATGAAAAATTCTGATAATTACAATCCATATAACTTATCTTGGATTTGATAATATCTTTAAGGTAACCAGGCAAGATACCAAAAAGTGAATTAGTATTCTTTTAAAAATGCAGTGCTAGAGCCAGATGCAGTGGCACATGCTGGTAATCCCAGCACCTTGGGAGGTTAAGGCAGGAGGATACCAAATCTGAGACCAGCCTCAGCAACTCAGTGAGGCCCAAAGCAACTTAGCAAGACGAGTCTCAAAATAAAAAATAAAAAGGGCTAGGATGTAATTTAGCAGTAAAGTGCTTGTGAGTTCCATCCCTAGTACTACGGGGAGGGGGGAAAAAAAAGGGCAATGTTAGCTGGGTATGGTGGTACAACCTACAATCCCAGCTATTTAGGAGCCTGAAGCAGGAGAATCTAAAGTCTGAGGCAGCCTGGACAATCCTCATAAAAAAGATGGAGATGTAGTTTAGTGTTTGCCTCATATGAGGCCCTGGGTTCAATTTCTAGTATTGCCAAAAACAAAAACACCAAATCAACATGCAAACAAAAACAACAACAAACTGCAGTACTGTTCAGATTTTTAGTTTTTCTATCATTTTTCTGTTTGTTTTTGTTGTGTTGGAGATTGAATTCAGGGCCTCATGTTAGGCACCAGGCTACATCTCCAATCCAAGACTTTGCATTTTAATGTACTTAGTCAGTGAAGAAATATACAAATTACCTAAAATGAAAGGTATGAACATAGTAACAGTAACATCCTAATGGTATAAACATACTTTCATGAAATGCCATTTATATGAAACAGAAAAATGCAAATTCTTGGTTGTATAATTAAACAGACCTGCCTTCAGTGCATTAGTACAAAAACCTTCTTAGTCACATGTAAAGGTTTAATTTACAACTGAAATTGAAAAAGCTGCTAATTTTAATCTTTCCTGTGGCCCCCATATAACTAAGATATTCTTGTACAGCTTTTGTTAACATTGTAACTATCAACAAGGTAGAACATAATTTCTAGTGGGCAATTTAGAATGAATAAGCATGCACATGAAGTTGACTGGATAATCTCCAATGTTTACATTATTTTATAAAACGTATCTTACCTTGTACCATAGTCATTTTTTGCTGATAGTCTAAATTTACAACCCATTGCTGGTGATAATTTAGTAATTTTAAATTGCTTCTGCGAGCCCATGTAACACTGACAAAATTCTCCATTTCCTTTTCCCTAAAAGAAATGGCTAATTATTATATATCATACACATTACACTTTAAAAAAGGTAAATCCCCATCATTTCCTTCTTTTTTTTTTTTTTTTAAGAGAGAAGGACAGTGAGAGAGAGAGAGAATCAATTTTTATTGAGTCTTTCACATGGCTTTTGTGGCTCTGACAGTTGTGTAGGAGGGTGCTGGGGTTTGAACTCATGTACTCGAACATGCCAGGCAAGCGCTGTAACCATTTAGCCACAGCTCCAGCCCCTATCAATTCCTTCTTGATATTAGCTAGCGTACATTAAAAATCATTTGTTACATGTAAGTCATGGATCTCAAGAAAAGATTGAGATATGGCATATCTTACATATGATACACTTCATCAAATGCAGAATTAAAGAACTAGAAACTAGGTATATTTGTATAGCTTCTTGAATTAAGTACAGTACTTTCACTAATGCTAAAACCTGGCCATAATAAAAGAAACTCATTCCAGATTACAATCTTTATAGGGGACTAATGGTAATGGAAACAATGACAACTAAACTAGAAACTTTTTCTCAAGCTAGGAAAAGTTCTATGCAGACTTTTTTTTTTTTTAATTCTTTTTGGCATTGAAGATTGAACCCAGGGGTGCTTTGTGACTGAGTTACATCCCCAGCCCTTTAGCCCTTTTCTAAAGCAACTTTTTGAGACAAGGTCTCACTATGTTGCTTAGAGCCTTGCTAAGTTTAAGTTGCTGAGGCTGGCACTGAACTTGAGATTCTCCTTCCTCAGTCACTGGGATCACAGGCAAGTGCCACCGTGTCTGACTGAATGCAGTTTTAAGAAATGGTCCCTCATCTCCAAACCTCATCCAAGATACTGTTAAGTGCCTTTAGAATAAAGATTTGGAGGTGCTACTGTTTAGATTGAACACTGAAAGAATGTTAGTAACACTGAAAGAATTGTAACGGACAAAACAGCCCAATTATAGGCAACAACCAAAGTTTTAGAAAGTTAGGGTGCTAAATAAAATGCAAAAATTTCTTGTTCTCCACTCATTTTTCTTTATTAGGTTGACAGAATTAAAGGGCGGCTCAGGTGACTCTTAAAAAGAAAAACTTTAGTCTATACCGAGCTGTTTCACAGAACTCTCATTAGTTTTAATGATATTTAGTTAAGTCTACTGAGGAGTCTACTGAGTAGTCTAAAACACAAGTCACACTCATGTCTAAACAATGATAATTTTGCTTCCCAGCACAGATATCAGTTCCAAGTCATAATGCATTAAGTATAGTTTCCTGAATTATGTTAAATATAGTTGTGGATAACTGGCAACTTTGATTTGTTTCTGTTTTGATCAGAATGCTTTATTTATTAGTGACTGTACAAAAATTATCAAATCAGGAATTATTGCTCTATTCCTAATGGATACTAAATTTTACCAAATATTTTCTCATCATTTATATCAAGATGATATGGTTTTTCCTCTACATTAATATGATTCTGTTAATGTTAATACAATTTTATATTATGGAATAAAAACCTTATTGGTTGTGCTTCATTATTCTTTTACTATACATGCTGTGTTCCCAAATTATTAATGGAATTTCTGTCATCCTCTCTGGCCCTTTCTCTTAGCTTAATGTAAGAAACTGGGTAAGGGAACAGGATCATTGAGAATAAAACAATGTACTTAACAATAAAGCCTAGCATGCCCATTGTGCCAGGCTGAATAATGGCTTCCCAAGATATCAAGGTCCTAATCCCTAGAACCTGTGAATGTTACCTTATGATGGTGACAGGACTGAACAACATCACTAAGTTAAGGATCTTGAGATGGAAGATGATCCTAGATTTGGGTGGACCATAAATGGAATCACGAGTGATCTTCGAAGGAGTCAGAGAGAGATTTGAAGACAGAAGAGAAAGGGATTTGAAGACAGAAGAGATGTGACAGTGGAAGCAGAGGGAGAAAAGGCAACCCTATCTGGCTATGAACCAAGTCATGAGGATGGCCTCCAGAAGCTGGTCAAGACAAAGAAATGGAGTTTCCTCTAGAGCCATGCTGACCACTTGATTTTGGCCCAGTGAAACCCTTTCAGATTTCTGAACTCCCAAACTGTAACAGAATAAATATGCTATTTTAAGTCATCAGGTTTATGATAATTTGTTACAGAAGCCACAGGAAATGAAATGCCCTGGGCATTAAGGCTGATGTGGGGAAAAAAAAATATGCCTTTGTCAAGGTAATTACTTGACAGTGATTTAGCTGAACCAAAACAAGGAAGAGGTTGGTTCAGTCAGAAATGTTTTCTAAGAATATCATCAATCCACTCATGCACTACATAAGATCATTCACACTATTTCTAGGAAAAAAAAAAAAAGAACATACACATAATTTTACTGTTTTATCTGTTTAAAAAGATTCAACTTACTTACCTCATCCCATTCTAAAACGAAGCTTTGGATTTTAGAACCATTGTCACTAGGTGCCTAAAATAAACACCAAACAACAACAACAAAAAGAACATGAATTACTACTTTCATAAATGATACTGAGCTCTAATTTAAGGGATCTGTTTTATGTTGCAGATGTTCTTTGTGACGGTCCTGGAAAACTATCCATAGAAAAACAAAAGGGGCTATTCAAGTTTTTGTGAACATTGAATAATCTTTTAATAAGAACTATCTGAATATTTATACTCCTTTATAAAAAATCACTTCACCTTTCTTTTAGGCTTTATTAGCTTTCAGTTACTTATGATCAATCCTGTCATTTTAATGAAAATTCACCTTAAAATCTATATGAAATACTGCATAACATATCAAAGAGTGAAGAATCAGAGTGCTGAAGGGAACAATGTCTAGATATCTACTTCTAGACTCAATTAGCCCATCTCCTGAGATCAACAACTTGGTGATGTTCTCATCTTTAGGGGTGAAAATTAGTCTCCCTTGGCATTTTACTGCATTATTTAATCACTTGAAATCAAGAATCTCAACCTTATTTCTATCTGAATTTTCTTCCTAAAATATTAACCTATTTCTTCTTTGTAGAACAAATGATTACTACTGTTCTTACAACTTCATATTAGAAGACAACTGACTCTATGACTTCACTTCTTAAAATTAAATAAGTTTTTTTTTTTTTTTTAAAGAGAGTGACAATGAGAGAGAGAGAACAGGGGTGGGGAGAAAGAAACAGAGAAGCAATTTTTATTTAGTTTTTCATGTGGCTTTCGTTGCTCTGAGACTTTGTTGTGCACGTGGTGCTGGAGTTTGAACTTGCATACTTGCGCATGCTGGGCAAGCGCCACAAGTGCTGTAACCACTGAGCAAATGCTCCAGCCCCTAATTTTTTTCAGGTTTTGACAATTTATGTTTTTAATAATAAACTAATATCTTTGAGATATAAAGGAACATTTTTATCTAGGTTTTTCTTTTCTTTTTTTTATTAGAAGTATATAGAGATACAGTTGAGGGGGAAATATTATCAAAACATTAGCAATCAATGTATATAAACTTTGTTATCCAGGGGTAATGCCAGAACATGGATGACCACCTTGGGTTTCACCTGTTGCAGTTCCCCCCAGAAGAACTCATGCGTTAAATGGGTAGCTTGTGGAGGAATGACATCGGCTTCTGGGATTGTTCCCCCATCTTCCTAATCTCCAGACTCCTATGAGTTCTTCATATACCCTCTCCCCTCCCCATCCCCCCTCCTTACACCTCCCAAGCATCCTAGAGAGCCATCCCCCTATTACTCTGAAAGTCATTCAATTTGAAGTTTTGTTAGGTTAGCCGTTTGACCTGCTGCTTCCCCATACATTCCAGCATCAACAGATGAGAGAAACCATTCAGCCCTTTGAGTCTCTGAGATTGGGAGACGTCACTAAGCATAATTCTATCCATCTCCATCCATTTGATTTCAAAAGCCATAATATCGTCATCTCTAATGGCCGAGTAGTATTCCATTGTATACATGTACCAAAGTTTTTGTATCCTCTCATCAAGTGAGGGGCATCTGGGTTGGTTCCATAGTCTAGCTATAGTAAATTGAGCTGCTATAAACATTGAGGAAGCCACATCGCTATAATACACTGATTCTAACTCTTTTGGGAAAATTCCCAGGAGTGGGATAGCTGGGTCGTAAGGTGGTTCCGTCCTTAATTTTTTGAGGATTCTCCATATAGCTTTCCATAGTGTCCAGGCCTTAATTTTAAGTTTTGAAATGGTTCTGCAGAGAACTTCTATAATTTTCTGGAATCTATTGCTATAAACAGCAATCAAGGATCATTAAATTTTTAATAAAGAGTCTTCTATAACATGGAGTTCTAAATTATCTGTGGATAACTAACAGACCTTTCATTTAAAAAATTTAAAAATACTACAAGTTGAAGGAATATTCAATTCATTGGGAATATTCAATTCATTGGCATAGCAATTAAAAATTAAAAGTGAATATAATGAGATGGGGCAAAGAAAGGACTCTTGGAAGTCTCTTTAACTGTTATACAACAGAGGAAAAGAATTGAATGATAGAGACTGCAAGTCTCAGCAAGAAAAGAGGGGTGTAAAAATGTATTTGCCAAGAGTTAATGACTCCACGTTGCTCTAGCCTAGAAGTTTAAGTCTCACATTTACTTTCTCTTTTTTAAAAAAAATTTTGGTGAGGCTACCCTCAACAACCTGGGATCCCATCTTCCAGCTTTTCTCCAAGTTGGAGGAGTAACTACTATGTTTACCTTAGCTCATTTAATTACACAACAACTTCAATACACCATAACCTAAACTTTACAAAAGAGGAAACGGGGACTTGATAGGACATAAATAAGTTGCCCAAATTACAAAGTCATAAGAATGAAGTGGAGCTGAACTTCGTCTGTCCGACCCTAAAACCAGTATTTGTGCCAAATAGTATTCCAGGGGCTGAGCAGGCTGCTGGCAGTAAAGAGAGTAAGAGCCCAACCTCAGCTTTTTATTATCACCATTGCACTGGCAATCTAAACATCAGTGGACAAAGTACATCTCTCAACTGTTACCCCAAGTGCCAACTCATGAAGCCATTCTTGCTCCATGTTAACCCACATTTGGAATGCTTTTAGATTATGAAAGGCAACAGAGTAAAAAAAACTGGATATTCAAGTCACTATTCTAATCAAGTTTTCTTCATCTTTAAGATTAAATAAAAACAGCAGTATTATGCTACTTATGTTTTCTAGGCATAACAAACCATAATAGAAAACATCTGTTTAATCCTATCAGTAACTCTGAGGTGTATTATATCATGTCCAATAACAGTAATAATCATAACTTTTTCCTCAGTTATCCTGATTATTGTGTATTCACAAAGTCATTTCTGGAAGAGTCCAAGTCTGGACAACTTGAAGAAGCAACACTGTCTATATCTCGTATAGGGCTGCTGGTATAATGGTAAAAGCACAAATTTCAGAACTGAATTTTAATTATCTTCAGAATGAAAAGAGTAGTGACCTATAGAAATTTCTATCTGGGGCTGGAGTGGTGGCTTGGTGGTTGTGGTGGTTTCCTGGCATGTGCAAGGACACGGGTTCAAACCCCAGCACCACGTATTACAGACAAGTGTCAGAGCAACAAAAGTCACATGAAAATCTAAAAGTTGGGGCTGGAGTGGTGGCTCGGAGGTTTCAGTGCTTGCCTGGCAAGCACAAGGACCCAGATTTGAACCCCAGCAGCACGTACACAACTAAGTGTTGGAGCAACTAAGACCATGTGAAAAACTAAATAAAGTTGTTTCTCTATTTCTCTCACTGTCTCTCTCTCTTAAAAAAAAAAGAAAAAGAAAAAAGAAAATCTAAAAATTGATTCTCTCTCACTGGCCCTCTCTCTTTAAAAAAAGAAATTTCAATCTATGCAAAGTGCACTGAACTGAACTGCTACCCTAAATACCTTACCAATGGACAGGACTTAAGCATATTCATAAATTTTTGCTACAGGTAAAGTGTGATATAGAATAAAATTAGTCATACTTTTTATTACACATGAAAATGTGTATATGTAGTTATTTGATTTCCATGTGCTATACTATTCTTTTTAATCTCCACAAAGTATTAAATCTCCTTAGAATTAGAGGCTAACAAGCTACTGATCAAGTAGAAAGCCCCAAATTTTCAAAAGCTTTCAGAAGGAAAACTAACCATGAGTTTGTTTTTTTTGAAGGTGGGGGTGGGGGAAGGGGAGGGAGTGAGGGGGAGAGAACGAGAGTGAGAGAAATAATTAATTTTATTTATTTTTTCATCTGGCCTTTGTTTGTCCTACACTTAGTTGTGTATGTAGTGCTGGGGTTCGAACCCAGGTCCATTGTGCATGCCAGACAAGTGCTGTAAGTGCTGAGCCACTGCTCCAGCCTATGAGTTTTGTTCTTAAGAGTAGATAATTAATTCATGGTAAATAAATACAGCTATTGCAAATCAATGGTTACTAACGGGTATTTCCTTGTAGAAGGTGCTTTGGAATTTTGTAGGGAGTGTTTCTGACCTGACTGCAATATGCAGGGGAGAGGGGCTGATAGTTATGGGTACTGAGAGCACTGTAGAGTGTGGGACAATCAGTCAAATAAGAAATTGCTTCCTTCCTCTAGCACTTTTGGATGTTCTGTTGGATGTCCATTTAGGTGAAGTATCTGTTTATAATTATCAGCACCTAGAACCTAATTCCATTTGTTAAAGTATTTCTGGAAATACTTTTGGAAAAGATATTGAATTTTCCCAATGTGTAATTACTATGCGCTTTGGGAAAGACTAATTTTGTTCTGAAATTTACAAGACCTGTACACTACATATAAGAAGATCCTGTCACCAATGACAATGCTGCTGGTGGTATCTGAATGATCAATTCCACATATGGTGTTTGTCATATCTTTGTAAGTTGGGTCCAAACACTGAAATATTAAAACATGGTATCCTATGAAGAATAATTATTTCTCCTTTAAGGCATCATGTTGATATATTAAAATTGAGTCTAGTTACTATGAATCTGATTTTAAGATAATATTTAGGATACAAAGGTATCATTACAAATTACTGTAAATAAGAGTAGTAGGTTAGGAATTAATTGTTACAAATTTCATTGTCATAACGTACAAATCTAGGAAAAACCTGTAAGAGAGGTTTAAGGAGGTATAACAATGTCTATTTCATATATTTGAAGGGCAAGTTAGCTTAAAGATCTTTCAGTCTCCAAAAATAATTGACATTTCATTTCATACTATGGGGCAGGAGAGAAATGTCTAGTTAGAACTACTTTACAAAATATTCTTACCTTCCATTGCAAAGTGAGTGAATTTTTGGTCCGATTGGCTATCCTTGGTGGATTAGGTACATCAGGTTCACAGCTCAATGTAGTAAAGCTTTCGGCTTCTGAAGGAGTTCCCTTTATAGAATTGGATTCTGCCTGTACTCTAAGGTGACAAAATAGTTTTACCCTGCAGAATTACTGTATTTTACTTTCAATAGCATCATTTTAAAGTATTTTCAAGTTAATAAGGTACTTTCTAGATGTCCTATCAAAAAAATATGTAGAGGGTGGTCCTTAAAAAAAGTTGTATAGAACGATGATTTTCTTTTTATTTTAGAGTAACCCAAAGTAAGAAATACATTGTGATAAACCTGTGTTTGTATATATATGTATTCACACATACCTGTAACAGGAGTTTCCTAAAGTAATAGTTTCCTGAAACAATATTCTTTTTTCTTTGTACTAGAGATTAAACTCAGTGGCACTTAATCACTGAGCCACATCCCCAGCCCATTTCATTTATTGATTTTTAAGACAGGGTCTTGGTAAGTTGCTTAGGGGCTTGCTAAGTTGCTGAGTCTGGCTTTGAACTTGTGATCCTTCTACCTCAGCCTCCCAAGTTGCTGAGGTTACAGGTGTGTACCATTGCACCCGATAACAATATTCTTAATATGCTGATATTTCTGATTCCATTTGATTCTATTTTTTTCCTAAAAACTTTGCATGCCATCCATAAAGTTAAATTCATGATTCAATTATGATTGCAATCCACAGTTTGAAAAATATTTAGTTGGACAATACTTTGGGTTTAACCATGGAAAATTTACTTGAAGAATTAACAGCTTAATAGGAATAATCCCAACCACAAAAACTTTTTAAAAACTGAGCAATATAACTAAACATTATATTGGTCTTTAGCTGGGAGAGTCCTACATTTCTACAATTTGTAAAATTTTGGTAATATATACTGTAAGAGCTATAGAACATTATCTGAGTTATTTTCATTATATGTGGTGAAATTCTGAGATTTAGTATTTTATGCTCATTCCAAAAACACAATGTAGTAAAATATGTAAGAATAAATCAAGTATTATTTATGATTTTGTTCACAAAAATTTCAAATGTTAAGACAAGTATCTAGTATTAAATTAGGTATTGTAGACATATTCTACAGATTCATTCCACACCCTAGACCCTATAAACATGGTGATTAAATCTTTCCTCACTTTAACAATGGAGTTAGTTTGAGGAAAATGCTTATAATTCTGCCAACAGAAAAGCCACAGTCCATGTTTTTAATCCAAAATTAATAAATTAAATTCTTTACCTTTAAGGAAACCATTAATAAAACCCCTCTAAAACCATAATCCTATATACTATATCATATAAAAGCAACATTAAGGAGTTTCTTACTTTGCATGGTAATCTGTAGCTGGTTTGAGATCATTTAAAGTAACACTTGTTTCTTCTCCTCTGTGGGGGAAAGAGTAGTATTTCAGTGCTTGTCAATTAAAGCATTTCCAAAGGATGTATATTATACTGTTTCTTTCTTTACCAACTGAAATCATATTCAGCTTTCACTAACAGAATGCTCACTATTTTAAAACAGAAAGGTATGCTAACCAAATCAAAAGTGTAAGCTAGACTTTTTTTTGAATGAAATTAGGGAACATATTTAACTTGCTGAGAAAATGGAATCATTTTCAATTATTAAAAAATCCATTTTGTGGGGCTGGAGTGGTGGCTTAGCGGTTATGGTGCTTGCCTTGCATGCGTGAGTACGTGGGTTCAAATCTCAGCACCATGTACACAATGAAGTGTCCGAGCAATGAGGTCTATGAAAAACTAAATAAAATTGATTCTGTCTTTCTCTCTCTCTGTCCCTCTCTCTTTAGGAAAAAAAAAATCCATTTTGTGACATTCTTCATGGATATAGAAAAAGCAATTCTCAAATTCATTTGGAATAACAGGAAACCCAGAATAGCCATAACATTACTAAGCAAGAAAGAGGAAGCAGGAGGTATCACAATACCTGACCTGAAATTATATAGGGCTAAAGTAACAAGAACAGCATGGTATTGGTATCAAAACAGACAAGAAGATCAACGGAACAGAATAGACAAATGCATAAGTCTTTAACCATCTGATATTTGACAAAGAGGGAAAAAATATAACATGAAGGAAAGACACCCTTTTCAACAAACAGTGATGGATGAACTGGACAGCCACATGCAGATAAGTGAAACTAGACTGCTATCTCTCACCCTGCACAAAAATCAAATTGAAATGGGTCAAATAATTAGGAATCAAACTAGCAACTATACAACTGCTAGAAGAAAAAAATAGGATCAACATCCACAACACTGGTGTAGGCACTTTCTTCCTCAACAAGACTCCCATAGCTCAAGAATTAAAGCCAAGAATCAATGAGTGGGATGCCATTAAACTGAAAAGCTTCTGCTCAGCTAAAGATTTAGTCAAAAGTATCAAGAGAGAACCTACAGAATGGGAGAAAACCATTGCAGGCTATGCCTATGACAGGGGACTAATATCCAGAATGTACAAAGAACTCAAAAAACCGAACACCAAAACCACAAATAATCCAATCAATAAATGGGCTAGAGAACTAAATAGAAACTTCTCAACAGAGGAAGTCCAGAAGGCAATAAATACACGAGAAAATGTTCTACATCACTAGCAATCAGAGAAATGCATATCAAAACTTCACTGCGATTCCATCTCCCTCCAGTCACAGTGTCAAAAATGAAGAATACAAACAAAAACAGATGCTGGAGGGGTTGTGGGGAGAAAGGCACACTAACACACTGCTGGTGGGACTGCAAACTTGTATAGCCACTCTGGGAAGCAGTGTGGAGACTCCTCAAAAAACTAGAGATGGAACTGTCTTACGACCCAGCTATCCCAATCCTGGGAATTTTCCCAAAAGAGCTAGAATGAACATACTACAGAGACACAGCTACATTTACATTTATAGCAGCTCAATTTACAATAGCTAAACGGTGGAACCAACCCTGATGCTCCTCGTTGGATGAAATGGATTAAAAAATGTGGTATATATATGCAATAGAGTTCTATTCTGCTATCAGAACAATATCATGCCTTTTGCAGCCAAATGGATGGAAATGAAAAAATTATGCTGAGTGAAATCTCCCAAACTCAGAGACTTAAGGGCCAAATGTTTTCTCTCATGTGTGGAAGTTAGTGAAAAACCTGAGACTGGATGATAGTCAGCTGAGTTTAGGTAATAAATTCACCATAGTTGAAACACCACAAAAGCTGGGAGAACCATACCTATGAAGGTGAGGGGAGAAGAGAGGGAGGCAGGGAGAAGAGGGAACATAAGGGGGGTTTTATCAACACAATGGGAAATACTCAACTCCCATTAGAAACCTAGCTATACACAGGCAGGCAGAGAGACTCAGAAATGGCGACAATTATTATACATGTATATATGTTCATTTCAAACTACAGTATGGTGGGATTAAAGACGAGACATGAGGGCTGGAGCTGTGGCTTGGTGGTTATGGTGCTTGACTGGTATGCACCAGTACAAATCCCAGCACCATGTACACAACAAAGTGTCAGAGCAAAGAAAGCCACATGAAAAACTAAATCAACTAAAGTTGATTTTCTCTCTCCCTCTCTGCCTCCCTCACTGTCCCTTTATTTCTTAAAAAAAAAAAAAAAAAAGAGGAGTCATGAATTCAAGGAATGGATGAAGGAGGGTTGATCCTGGTCTAGATCATCCTTTACTATCTCATTATGTCAACATTCATGTGTGCATGAATATGTAACAATAATTCCCTCCAATATATAAGATTATGCCAAACTAATAAAAAAAGTTAAAAAACCCATTATGCATATAAAATATCAAATAAAATGTGCTACTGAAAGGAAAACTGCCCCATACTTTTACCAAGTGTTGGTCACTATTTCATTTTATTAGAAAATAATATGACTTTATTTATAATATGGCAGTTAGGATAATGAGTACATAAGAAAAAGTAGAATGATAATTTAAAGCAAAGCATTTCCCATGTTCACTATTATATTTTTAAATACAACAGCATACATGCTAAAATAATAATTTGCTACAATCATCATTACATGCAGCTACAAACTAGCCTTTTCTCTTTTTCTTTCTTTTCCTTTCCTTTTATTTTGTAGTGCAGAGGATCAAACCCAGGGCCTACTACATGCTATATAAGCACTTTACCACTGAGTACTATTCCCAAGCCTCTCTTTTGATTTAAAAATCTAGCTGGGCATGGTGGCAAACATCCTAAAATGAGCAATTCTGGAGGCTGAGGCAGGAGGATATAGCTGGGTGGTAGAGTGTCCGTGGGTTCAATCCTTAGAACTAACAAAAATTTAAGATAAAAAAAAAAAATCATTGTTCCTTATTCTATTTCTTTCAACCAAATTTCTCCTATTTTATAGACTTTTTTCTTACCGTCTGCCTCCCAAACACCGTTTCTCAAATCAAAACCAATAAATATGATGAAAAATAATGTCTTATCAATGAAAGCACATATGTATTTTTTTTTTAAAGAGAGAAGGACAGTGAGAGAGAAAGAGACAGAGAGAATCAATTTTTACTGAGTTTTTCACATGGCTTTCGTTGCTCTGACACTTAGTTGTGTATGTGGGTGCTGGGGTTTGAATCCGGGTACTTGTGCACACCAGGCAAGCGCTGTAACCACCGAGCCACCGCTCCAGCCTGAAGGTATATTTTAATAAACTGGGCAATTTCCGTAACATCTTCAGAGAGAGAGACTTTAACTGGTGTAGGACAGCTGACGTGACATGTTCCTCTTGTTTTCCCTGGTTAGGCTACAAATGGAAATAAGTTCTTCTTCTTAGTAAACAGCTCAATCTAACTAACTATAAACAGTGCATTAATACAAAATTAGAACAAATACATGGAAATCTAAATAAAGAGGAGGGAATTAATACATTTTATAATCATATGTGATGAGAGTCTGTTGGGCAGTTTCATTTTCGTTTCTTCTTACCAGCTACTTTTTTTTTGAAGAAAAGATACTGGGTGGATGAATGTAGCCAGTGTTCCCTGTCATTTAAAGGACTAACCACCTCCTTAATCACTTCTGTGGTGCTTAAATTTTAAGAAATAATTGGTTTTACCTTTTATACTTTCTACTAGAATAAGCAGCCTCTTCATTAAAGAAGCAGAAAAGTAATTTCTGGTACTAAGTTTATTTTATAATAGGATGTATGTATAAGAATTAAATCCAAGTCCACAGAGGAACAATATAATACCTCATGAGTTCACAATTCAAAGTTCTCCATTCCTTTGTCCTGATTTCTACATGCTATAGTTTATATTTAACACATTAAGAGTATGTGAAAATGAAACATCTATTAGGGAGCCTCTGAGGAAGGAGTTGAATTTGACCAATGAAAGGGACAGTTCTGAGGGAGTATGTACCAGCCTACATTAGAAAAATTTGCACTGAAATCACTGTTATAGGCCAACTTACATATCAAAATAAAAACATGGAGAAAATAGAACAAAATTAGAAATAAACCATTTTTGATCAACCATTCATTTGCATAATGGGAGGGAGGGTACAAAACCAACAAATACTTACACATAAAAACTTTTGTATTTCCCATCTTTTCCAGTACTTGAGACCAGAATTTCGTAACTGTAGAGCTCTGGCACAGTGGTCTCGTTTGTTTCACCATTAACGAAGCTTGAAGGTGGTGACCAGGTAAGTACCACTGTCCTTGCCTGGATGTCTGAGGCCTGCAAAAATATAACATATGCCATCCCACGTTCAGTGATTTTCTCTTCTTTTTTTTGCTGGTGCTGGGGAAATTCACTAATTTTCAATGTTTTTTTTTTTTTAATTTTCAACTCTTAATCACTATTTGCAATACTGTCTGCAAACTCCCATTCTCTGTTCATGTACACTACTTTTCTTTAAATTTCAGTTCAATCATCCTTCCCTAGGAAAATTTTCCTAGCATTCTTGCCAACATTTTAATCCTTCTCTTAAACACTAATTGCACTCTTTCTCTGATCTGGCACTTCATTTATAATTTTACATTTACGGCATGATGCTGTCTATGTAATTAAGCTCTGGGTCAAGAGCTATGTCTGTGCTATCCATTTTATTTCCAGAGTTTATCCCAGCAGTATTATGATGGATGGACATATACAAACGAACTGAAAGAGGGCTGGAAGGAAACTCAAATTGTTAAGCACTTTGAAACGAGAGGAGAGGAAAAAAGGAGATTTATTTTTATTCTATATAGTTCTATACTACATCTTTTATAAAAGGAGCTAACATATTAGTAATAAACATCCAGGATTCAATCTTAATCACTGGTACTTTGTGAGCTTGCTTTTAAAATGAAGTTATAGCTCTTACAAAAGCAGAGAAAGAAAAAGACTAATTAGCACTGTGATATTTTGGTGTTTTCCATTCTAGTCTTTTCCTAAATTCTTTATAATAGACTGTAATTATGGTGTCCAAATAGTATGGTCTGCAGTATTACTCTTTTCCCAGCTTCTGTAAGAACATCTTTACATATTTCTGAATTCTTCACAGCCATATATTTTAATGGCTATATCATTTTGTCCAATAAAAATATGATTTAACGATGAATTTCTTCAACTGTTGTACTTTTTGCTAATGTTAATGCTGCAGGTATTTTTTGTTTTTGCTTGTATAGCTTTTCATGGAGAAATGGGACCTCACATAGCTTTAGAGGAGATTAATTTATATTTGTTTTGATTATCAGTGAAGAATTCTTGTGCTCTTAATGGGTTTAAAAAATTCAATTTGATCTGGGTGTCCTGGTGCATGCCTATAATCCTAACTACCTGAGAAGCTGAGGTGGGACTGCAAGTCTGAGGCCAGCTCGGGAATTTACAAGATCATGTCTCAAAATAAAAATAAAAAAGGCTGGGGTATAACTCATGGTGCTAGCATGTGTGAGGCCCTGGGTTCAACATCTAGTACTGGGGAAAAAAAAAGTCAATTTGTATGAACACTTAATATTAATCTTCTGTCATCTGATGTAAATATTTTCCCTAGCAGGTTACAGTCTATTTCTTATTAGTGCAGTATAATTATACATAACATGGGGTTCATTTTAACATATTCATTAATGCATACAATGTAGTTTGCCCCACTTCAATTCTCAGTACTTTTCTCCTGTCCTCCTGCCTGCCCCTGACGTCCTTCTTCTACTCTATTGGTGTTCCTTCTATTCATTTATTAACTGGTACATTATAGTTTTATATATAAGATTGGAATGCACGGATACATTCACACATTGCACAGAACATAATTTAATCAATTTCATTCCCTTTCTCTCCTGCTTGTTTGGATTTTCCTCTACTGATCTCCCTATTATTTTCACAAGATAATCCTTTTCTATTCTGTACATCTTTCTAGCTTCCACATATAATTTTCTGAGTCTGGCTTATTTCACCCAGCATGATACCCTCCAATTTTATCCATTTAACAGCAAATGACATAGTTTCATTCTTTATGGTTGAGTAGAACTCTATTGTGTACGTATATATCACATTTTCTTTATCCATTTGTCTACTATCCTTTTGTTCGTTGACGAGCATCTAGCGTGGTTCCATAAGTTGGCCACAGTGAATTGTGCTAAAAAACCCCACTGGTATGCATATAACAAAATAGCAGGCTACTTTTAGTTCTTCTGGGTAAAAACCAAGGATACCTGGGTCATATGGTGGGCAGGTTATACTCTTTATATAGCCTATTTAAAAATGTACACAAACACTTTTATGTAATTCAATTCTGTTTCCACACTGCTTTATTCTATTATATCTACACTTATAAAGGGCTTTGATTTTTTTAAAACTCGTTTTGCTTTCAGATTAACGGAATATATTTTATATGGAAATAATATAAATGGATTAAAGGTAAGATACTTAGTTTACCCATACTATCAGATCTCTGTTTGTTCCAATGATCTGTAACATCATTTAGTATATACTGTATCCTTGTTTAAAAACCGGAAGCTTTTCTCAATATTCTGATTCACTGATCAATGTTCTCTTTCCTTAGGTCAGATCCACAATGACATATTACTGACATCACATTTCTAATATATTTTAAATAAGGCTTGAATGAAAGCATAACAAAATCCTATATCAATATACTAAATACAAATGTTAAGAAATATGTGAGATACTTACCACTGGTTTGATAATGTTGGAAAGAAGTGCTTCAAATGCTTTAGTTTCTTCATCTTTTTCTTAAAATAAAAGAAAATAAACTTCAATGCAATCCTCTCTTCCCCTCAAATTTATCTTCTGAAACTAGACTGGTATTTGAGATTTTACTTTCCACTTTTTATACCCAGTTCATACCCAACAGTTTGTGGTGCTTTAGTATTTGTCTTCTTTAATTTCTATTCTGAGTTTAACCATGATTACTAATGATTAACTATATGAATTTTTATGTATAATTACATACACAATATATGTAATGTACACGTAATATTTAAGCAGTAAATTTTTCTTGAAGAAGGTATATTTTTAGGGGCTGGAATGGTGGCTCAGCAGTTGGAGTGCTTGCCTTGCATGCACAAAGACCCAGGTTTGAACCCCAGCACCATATACAAAACACCAAGTGCTGGAGAAACAAAGGCCAGATGAAAAAACTAAAATTGATTTAAAAAATGTTAACTGTAAATAAAAAAAAGTCTATTTTTATTCACCATGCTAAAAATACTCTCTCCTTTAGGAAACTTTCATTTGCCAACCTTAAACCTCTTAATAAGTTAAGTAAGCATTTCTCACAACATGCCATAATTGTGGTTTTTTCAAATAGGAATATAATTTGCTTGACCTTAACTTACTGACACAACTGACACATAGGAAACTTTAGCTTAATTCCTTTGAAAAATCTATACTGAAAAGAATGATCAGGTAGTCTCAAAACTGAAGAATATTTTTGTAAATGTTATGAATGGACAAGTCATGAAGCCATTAAAGCATTATTTAAAATTTGTTAGTGAGGAATGAAAATTTTAAGGAAAAGGAAAATAGGAAGAGTTAACATGGCTGACATTTCAAAATTTCCTTCCAAGCATCTGAGATCCTAGTCAAATATTAGCTGCAGTATTTGATAAGTAAGAATTAGGAGTGTAAGTATATTCAAGAACTAAGAGTGTGCGGTATTAGTATTTATGAAATGGCATGTTAGTATGCCTCATCATATCTGATGGAACTGTTTTAAAGTTTGGTCTGGATACCATTAGAAATGAGATATAGTCAGTATCAAAGAAAACTCAAAGAACATACATAAACTAGAGAAGTCAAGGTAAGTAGTAGTAAAAGGATAAATGTTATATCAAAAGTACCTAGGTACTACATTGTAGGTATAATGGAAGATAGTTTATTTGCTAATCCAGCTTCTAGTTATCTTACAGGGACCGAGTCTAGTATATATAAAAAGTCATCCTCAGAATTTACATGGTGGAAGTGAAAGGCTAGAGGACAGATACAAGGTAAATGCAAATTTTTTTTTTTTAATTTTAAAAAGAGAGGGACAGTGAGAGAGAATCAATTTTTTTAAAAAAATTTTTTATGTGGCTTCTGTTGATCTGACACTTTGTTGTGTATGTGGTGCTAGGGTTCAAACTCATATCCTTGGCACATGCCAGGCAAGTGCCATAACTGCTGAGCCACGGCTCCAGCCCCCGGTAAATGGAATTTTAAGAGAAAAAACTTTTGAAAGAAAGGAATGGAGAATGACTACATAGTATGTAGAGGAATTAAGGGCATACATAGTTACTATTGGGGATTTATACATAAGGAAGTTGGGAGAAATAAAATTTTGATATATACCAGGATAACCTTATCAAAGATCCAGAAATAAAAGAAATGGAATCTGTGAGTTTTCCTATCAAACAAGTTTCTCTCATTAAGTAAAATTTGATACATAAAAAATTACTGTGATTTCCTAGATTGACAAAAGCAGCAGACTTGTAACAGTTTAGTTTCCAAAACCTTTTCTCATATTTAGGAAGTGTTAAGATATGAATATAGTTTATTTGGACCAGGGCAAAATGACTGGAAGGTTAGAATATGCTTTTAGTAGGTTAAATCAAGATGAAAAGTATCAATGATAACGCTTGAGTGTTTTAAATCATTACCTTCGATTTCTGTATCAACTTGTGCACCACCTTTCACTCTCCCTGATTTGCTTTTTACTGATCCTGTGTTTGTACCACTGGCATTCTGTCCTTTTATATGTCCATTATGCTCATTTATGGGAGAAGGGCATTTTTGGGGTGATGATGGTGGACTGCTCATTTTATCTTTCTGTGTTCCTTGGCGATCCTTTAATTTTTTCTGCAAACGTTCATATGTTTTGCTAGATCTTTCATCTCTAAAGTTGGATCTTCCATGTGTAGAGTGAGAATCTACAAAGAAATAAAAAGCAAATGTGAAGATCACTTTCCCCAAGTAAATTTATGACACAGAATAGGAAATAAATTGATTATAAAAAATTTATAAAATATCAAGAAGAATAATTTGGAAAACAAAGCTATTTTTATGTCACCGCTAGATGGCAGAACAAACCTTTATAACTTGATTATAATTATATGTATATCAAGTAAATTTAGAGACATTTCTTTCCTTCATTGTTCCTAACTACTGATCTCCACAGAAACAGCTTGGTGATATTCTCTGATCATCACAGGTGAAAGAATGAGACTTGAACTTACACAGCCACAATTGTTTTTTATGCTTTTGTAACCGATTGGTTTTTCAAGTCTCTTTCAATCTCAAACATATAAAACAGGCAAAAAGAAAACCACTTCCTGACTAAATTCCCTTATGATTAAAAAATAAAGAAACAAGTTGAACTATTTAATAACAGAATCTACATAAAGTATTATAACCTAAGATACTAGAGCATAAACTCAAGGTTATGCTCTAGATGTATGTGTACAAAAAGTCACAGAGGAATATGATAAAGTCAACATATTTAATGAACAGAGTTGACTTTTTATTTATATTTTGTGGTACAAGGGAATGAACCTAGGAGTCTTCTATCACTCAGCTAGATGCCCAGTCCTTTTTTAAAAAAAACTTTATTTTGAGTCAGGGTCTCACTAAGTTGCCCAGGCTGGCCTTGGATTTGCAAACCTCTTGCCTCAGCCTCCTTGGTCACTGGTATTACAGGCAAGTGTCATTGTGCCTAGCTTCCAAAGTTAATTTTTATTTAAAGTTTGCTGGACAAGCGCACCTTTAGGGGAAAAAACCAAATCAAAAGCTATAATGAGATAAAACTTCACACACAACAGGATGACTATAACCAAAAGAATAACAAATTTTGTCAAGGCTGTGGAAAAACTGGAACCCTCATACATTGCTAATGGGAATATATATTGGTGCAATTACTGGAGGAAAAATGTGCTAGTTCCCCAATAAGTTAAAAATAATAAAGATTTGACCCAGCAATTCCATTCTGAGTTACATACCTGGAAGTTAAAACATGTCAATACAAAATCTTGTACATAGTCAAAAAATGAAATAACCCAAATGTCCATCAACTAATGAATGAACAAACAAAATGTGGTACATCCACTTAATGTAGTATCACTGAGCCATAAGAAGGAATGAAATAACTGCTATGTGTGATAATGCAGATGAGTATTAAAAGCATTAAGTGAAAAAACCTAGACACAAAAGAAACCACACAGGATATAAACTTTCATTTTTTTGTACCAAGAATTGAACACAGGCGTGCTCTACCACTGAGCTGTATCCTCAGTCCTTTTTATTTATTCTTTTTTTTTTCTTAAAGAGAGAGGGACAGTGAGAGAGAGAGATAGAAAGACAATCAACTTTGATTTTTCATTGCTCAGATACTTCGTTGCACACGTGGTGCTGGGGTTTTAACCTGCCTACTCGTGCATGCCAGGAAAGCGCCGTAACTGCTAGCCACCTCTCCAGCCCCTTTTTATTTTTCAGCTGCTGAGGATCTTTTTAAGTTATTGAGGCTAGTCACAAACTTTTGATCCTTCTGCTTTGGCTTCCAGAGCCCCTGGGTTACAGGTATGTACTATCAGGTCTGGTGAAAATTTTAATGAAAAATTTTATGCAATACATATGTCATATGTGTATTTAAGTAAAACATCCAGAAGAGGCAAATTCGCAGAGATGGGGTTGGGAGGGAAAGAGGAAAATGGAACTGTTAACAGGTCTAAGGTTTCATTTTGAGGTGAAAGCAATGTTTTAGAAAGAGATAGTGGTAGCAAATGTACTGTATTCAGGTTGAGCATCCCTAATCCAAAGAGCTGAAATAAAAAATGCCCGAAAATCTGGTACTCTGAGTGCTGAGTATGACACAAGTGAAAAATTCTACACCTGACTTCATGGGATAAATTGCACAAAATTATTAAAGTTCTGTATGAAAATTGCCTTCAGGCTATGTGTATACAGTATATATGAAACATAAATGAATTTCATGTTTAAGAGTTGTGTCCCACTCCCAAGATATTTTATTATACATATGAAAATATTCCAGAATCTGAAACAGTTCTGGTGGTCCCAGGCATTTTGAATAAGGGATACTCAACCTGCAAAGAATACAGTAAAAACCACTGAAATACACAGTTTAAAATGGTGAACACTGTTATGTGAATTATAACTTAACAAAAACAATCAAATAAAAATATCAATTAGTCCATACATTTAAACTGTGGTTATTCAAATGCTTTATATTTTATCTATTTCTCAAGATAAAATAAAGCAACCATGGGGTGGCACAAAGAATATGTTATAGTAGTAGAAAGATCAAAAACTTTATTATCAAACGGATCTAAGATGGTCAAAATCCTCAGTTAACTATAGTTACTTTGTAAAAATTAGCATTTCTGAGTCTGTTTTCTGTATTTTGCAAAATTTTACTGAGGATTAGGTGAGAATAAGTTTATGAAGCAAGTTCAGGCTTGATGATGGTATTGCTAACAAAGAAATGTTCAATAAGGTCCCACTTTAGGAATTCATACAAAATGTGCATGGAAAAGAGGTTATGGAAGCAGCTACTGTCTAGAAAACCAGTGCCATCAATTATTAGGATCCAGTGGTAGATCCCCTGGCATATAAACTCAAATACAATAAGAATTTTCACTTATACTATTGGGTGGTTGGTTAGGGGTTTTAACAATGCAAGGTACTAATACTTGTAATATCCAGCTTTATGATTTTCTCAAATACGTTAAAAACTGTCATAATCAGCATTACAAATAGAAAGATGGCACTTATTTGTAGCATAAGCTCTTGCTACTCAAAAGTATTGTTTAGGGCAAGGGACATAACTCAGTGGTACAGTGCTTGTCTCGCAGGCATGAGGCCCTATTCCATCACCAGCACCAAGGGAGGGGGTAAGGGTCAAAAGTGTGTTTGTTGGACCACCACAGGAATACAACTTGGGAGCTTGTGAGAAATATAGAATCTCACGTCCCATCTAGATTTACTCAATGAATCAGCATTACCTGGGCAATGAAAAAATAAAAAGATATACACAATGTATCCACCATTACAGGTGTGCTACATAACTTATATTTTTAATTAGAGTTATTTTTTTTCCTACAAAATTTACTGAACACAAGTGGCAGGGCATTGCTAAATACAAGAATAACCATCGCTGATAAACCAGATTGAAGTCTTAGGTAGCTTACAGTCAAAGAAAGGAGACAAGACATACAAGTTAACAGGCCAAAAAAAAAAATTAAGTTCTGTGGAAGAAACAAATAGGTTTCAGTACTGAAGACTAATAAGGTAAGTTTGGGGAGGGCTGCTCTGAAAAGTTAAAGTTTAAAAGAAAAAGGAAACCTAAAGAAAATAGGAAAAATGTTCTTGGTGGAAAGGACACCATTTGCAAAGGAAAGGTCCTAAAATAAAAAGCTGAAGGAATGGTTGAGAAACAGAGGAACAAGGCAGTCAGGAGACACCAGGCAATGGTTTGCAACCAGGACAGGGGACAATGGCAAGATCTGGATATAATTTCAGATATTAAAATGGGGCACAGGGAATGTACTGAAGCTAGTGCTATTGGCATCTAGTGGGCAGAGCTCAGGGATGATGCTAAATATCTTACCATATACAGTTTTGTCCCCTACAACAAAGACTTAAAACATTAATGGTATCATACTTGAGAAGTCCTGGTCTAGGGGAAGAGTCAGGATTTTATTCCAAACACAGTGGGAACACTGCAATGTTTTAAACAGCATACGATCTGTTTAATATTTAAAAACAGGTTACTGTTGCTGAGAATGAATTATCAGGAGGCAAGAATAGAAAAACAAAACAAAAAACAAAACAAGACAAAAAACCATCAGCAAGAGCTGATGGTGGACTGGATTTGAGTAGCAGCAGAGAGGTAGATAATTTGGCAATGTTCCAAAAATAAAACAGATGCTAATTTATCTGATCACTAGGCTTTAATTTTAGCCAACTGAGTGGCTAGTGATACCACCCATTGAGAGGAATAAGACAGAGAAAAAGCAGGTTCTGAGGTTCAGAACTGAGAATGAAGTTAGATATACTCTGATTTGTGGTGTAGGAAACATTCCAAGTGGGGTTATCAAGATAACAGCAAGAAATGGACATCTGGGGCTCAGAGAAATTTTGGCTGAAGATATAAATTTGAGAGCTGTCAGTGTATATAAGTGATACCTAAAGCCAGGGGAAAAGTAAGATTATTATTTTGTGTGTGTGTGGTAGTCTATTATTCCCAAAAATTTATTAACTCCCTGAGGAAGAAATTATGGTTCATATTTTTTTTTTTTTCAATCTCTCACGACCTAGTGATTCTGTGTAGTAGCATCATAACCTTCAGGATTTAACAATGGTAAGATTATTCCTGGCTGAAAATTTCCTTTAGCCTGGGCTGCAGGACAGAGGAAAAGATCTCCTGTTTGATGTGATCCCACTAAATATTGCTGCATGACATATGTTACTTCCCCCCTCTTTGATTTTCTATTTACTCATTTGCCTTAAACAGTGATCATGAACATGAAGCACTTAACACAGTGCTTGGACAACAGAATTGTGTTACCATATTTTTCTTTTTTTAAAGTGCACTTTATTTATTTATTTATTTAGAGAGAGGGACAGTGAGAGAGAAAGAGAATTTTTTTAAATTTAGTTTTTCACGTGGCTTTCATTGCTTGGAGACTTTGTTGTGTACATGGTGCTAGGGTCTGAACCTGTGCACTCAATTTCTATGTATTGTTTCTTTTATACAATATAACCACTATCTCTTACATATCTAAACAAAGAATATCCAACTCAATAAAGCAGGAATGTTTTTAGATGTCTTACCTACATCTCCATATACTTGTGAAGACTGATACTGTGGCATATACTGTGTTGCCATGTCTCCAGCGCCAGTCACTGGTGAGTACATATGGCGTGGTGGAGGGGGCATCATGGTTGGGACAGGAATGAAACCAGGCAGAGGAGGATGTGGAGAACGGTGGATGACTGTGTGACCACCAGGGTGAAACTCTGGTGCCTGAGGAACCACAACAACTCTTCGAACACCATTGTCTTCAATAACCTACAAAATGAATATTACATTAAAAGCAGGATACAAGCAATTCTTTTCAACTATGTTAGAGTAAAAATTTTGATACCATTAGAAGTTGAATATAAATTTTATCTTATATTTTACTTTTACTTTTTTTAAAGATAGAGGGAGAGGGAGAAAGAATCAGTTTTATTTATTTTTTCATCTGGCCTTTGTTTCTCCAAGACAGTTGTGTACATGGTGCTGGGGTTTGAACCCAGGTCCTCATGCATGCCAGGCAAGTGCTCTGACCATTCCACTGAGCCACCCTTCCAGCCCCCAAACATAAATTTTAGATAGTCAATATGGAAAAAATTTATGAAGTATATTAGGTACATATGAATTAACACTGAATAACATGAAATAGTTTTTGTTATACAATCCAATATAAATCCTATAATACTGATGAAAATGGCCAAATAATAATGAGTGACAAAACTAGGTATCTGTCCTATGTGTTACATGAATTTAGTTATGTAGTAACTTTGGTTTAGACACAACAGGGACAGGAATTAATTTCCTTTTCCACATTACGGCCGAGGGTGGAGGGAAAACAAGTTGTGGAAAGATCAAGTAGAAGGAAACAAAACAAAACGAAACATGGATCTAGAATCCTAAAGAAAAACTATATCAGAATTTAAGTACGAAATTCTTATGACTGCTACCAGGACAATTTAAATTTAATTAGTTTATCATTTCAAGTGAGGCAAACACCAAACTCCCAGTTTAAAAAAACAAATCTGTGGCTTTGAGGCTTAGAAATTATGTTTTTTCTTTCTCCTTTAAATAGGAATTCAACCGTAGGAATAGATTCCCCTTTGAAACCTCACTAGAGCTCACAGAGGAAAGCCTAATATGCCATAGGATTTTTATCTAAAAATTAGGAATCCCTCCACTAAAATAAGGCCCTTACTCTTAAACTTAAATGGTAACTATTAAAGTATAAGGACTGGCTAACAATATCTTTCCTCATGAGAAAAAAGAAAATGATTACAATGTAAACGACAAATTTAAAGGTGAATCTTTTTTATTCCACGTAAGGATGACAAATTTTATATATTAATACACATAAGTGTTTGGTTGTTATAGATATATTGAAAATACTCATTTGGGTACAGATAATCCTACATTATCAATATTAATTAGATTACATTAAACTTCTTATCTACTGAAGAGTGATTATGACTGGTCTGTAACATGGAACTAGAAAACCAAACGAATTCCTATTTATATATGCAAGGTCTAGCACCACAATGTCTTGTTTCCAGTAAAATGGCTTATTCCCTGACTTTTTCCCTATTTAACTTGGTTCTGAATTTAAGTCTTAGGCAGATGCATACAGTTGGTAAAAAATGAATCATATCTGAAATTCTAGTTGAAAGGAATCTAGGAGCATCTACAGCATTTTTATCCTTGAACCTATAGGAAAGGACATTAAAAGCAGCGTGGAATGGATTTTGGATGAGCTAAACTAAACCCAAGAATCTGTCACAATACCACTTTCACCTTTAACAAGAATTCGCAAAATTTCAGATTCCTTATTTTTGATAGGATTATAGTTCATGTTCATTCAGCCTGGTTCCAACCTACTTTCTTTCTTTCTTTCTTTTTTTTTTGGGTACTGGGTATTGACCAGCAGTCTTCAACCACTGAACCACATCCCCAACTCCTTTTTTCTTTTTTGAGACAGGGTCTCACTATGTTACTCAGGGCTTTGATAAATTGCTAATGCTGGCTTTGAATTTGTGATCCTCCTGCTTCAGACTCCCAAGTAACTGGGATTACAGGTGTGCACTATCACGCCTGGCTCAACCTACTTTCTTAGTCATATCTTCCTTCTGTACCAAATCCTGAACCCCTAACTATAGTCAGGTTGGTATAGTAAAAAAATCTGTCTTATACATTTCTGTATTTTATATTGTTTACATTATTTTTTCCTCTTCATTTTGCTTCCTCTTAATCTATAAACATGCAAATTCTGTTTATCTTTCCAAATATAGTTCTACCTTGCCTTTCATTCATTAAAAAATATTTATTTTTCGAACAACAACAAAAAAGATAATTTAGAAGAAAGGAAAATACTTAGAAGTATTCTATTTGTGGGGATACACATACTAACATAACAAAAAGGACAAACACAAGAAGTGAATTATTTAGGATATTACAAGGTGACTAATTTTAGGAATGACAGTACTGCAGGTAAAGGTGCTTTTATAAATACTGTAGAAGGGGTACAGGTTATAGAGTAAAACAGAGTGCTCAGAATAAGCCTTAATGGCAGAGTGAATTTTTTTTAATTGAGGGGGGAGAGAATATCAAATCCCATACAGTTTTTCATGTAGCCTTTGCAGGTCCCTGCTGTATATGCAGTGCTGGGGCTTGAACCTGTGTCATTGTGCATGCCAGGCAAGTGCTGCAACTGCTGAGCCACCACTCCAGTCCCTGGCAAAATGAAATTTGAGCAGAAACTTGAAGGAAGTAACAAATTATCCATATAGAAAAATGGAATGTTATTTGGGCAAAGGGAACTGAGATCCTAATGTAGAAGTGGGCAACTATACAAAAGGAATGAAAAGGAAGTCAGTGTGACCAGAAAAGGATTAAGGAAGTGAAAGGATAGAAGCAGACAATGTCAAAGAGACAAAGGTGAGATGGGATGGGTAGTCACAGAGCCCAGAAAAGACTTGAACTTCAGGATTTACTCTTGGGAAAATGGAGAATCATAGAGTTTTGGGCAGAAGAATGATGTAAACTATTGTTTCCCAACTAGGGGGTGATTATGCCCCTAGAAGACATCTAACTATGTCTCTGGAGACATTTTTGGTTCTCCCAACTCAGTGGGGTACCCTTGGCATCTAGTGGGTACAGAGAGGCCAGGATATTGCTAAACATTTCACAAGAGTGACAAACCCCTACAATAAAATGATCTGGTCCAAAATGTCTATGGAAGCAATGTTGAGAAACCCTGATATAACACTGCATTTGTCAGACTTACTTTGGCTGTCCAGTTGAACAGATTACAGGGAGGCAAGGGTAAAAACAGGGAAACTATTCAGAAAGTCACTGCAGTGATGTAGTTGGACTGGCTTGGGGTGGTAGCAGTGCAGATGGTTAGCATGATCCACATTTTGCATACATACACATAAAGGCAGAACAAAACGATTAGTGGATGATTCCATGCGGAAAGTGAGAAAAAGTATTTGTGGAGGATGATGTTCTATTGACTGTGGCAGGGAAGGCTGGAAGGTAGAAAAAAATTGGGGTAGGGGAGAAGTTGGAAATGTGGAGTGGAATGATAAGATGTACCAGTTTGCAGTTCTGGAAAGATAAGGAAAGGTCATCTAAGTGAGGTAGCAGGGAAACTAGCAACATATGGAGTTTGGTGAAGTGTATTAAAGAGAAAAGATTCACTGTGTCAATAGCTGCTGAGAGATTAGTTGAAGATTAAGAAATGACCACTAAATTTAACAATGTGGACATCAGGACATCACTGTGACCTCGATGAGAGAAGTTCTGGCATAATTACAGATATGAAGCTTGTATGGAGTGGATTTAAGAGAGAAAAATGAGAGAAGAATTAGGGCACAAATGACAGCACAATTTGGCAAAGTTTTGCTGCAAATAGGGTATGGCTGGTATGAGCAGCATCAAGAAAACTTTTATTTGTGTTTTGCGTTGTTTTTCCTGAGAGCAGCTACAACATGCTCATATACCAATAAGAATGATCAGGTAGAGAGTAAGAAACTGATGATGTACAAGACAGAAAGAGGAAAAATGCTAAAGTAATATCCCTGAACAACCAAAGAGAACGGGCTCCAGTATGCCAGTGGAGGCACTGAAGTTTGGACAGGAGCAGGAAAGTTTGTTACGTATGAGGAAGCAGAGTTTGTGGGTCATGTAACTGCAGATGATGGCAGAGATGTGGGGCTCCTTGTGATTGCTCCCCCATGAGCATTTTCTGGGCCTTATGGTCTCAGTGACCTGTCCTTCCTATAATTTCCATTCCATTTATTCTAAGCCACTTGTTTGATAACACTGGACTGCTTGTTAATTTTTCAGATGCATGCTTTACTCCACAACAAACTATTTCTCAGTGCTTCAATTTTAACTACTACAAGGAGGTACTACTGTTATTTCCACTTTTTTTAGATGAGGAAACTGAGGCATAGAGATGGTGAATGGCTTGCTTAGGGTCATACAGGTAGCAACTGCAGGAGCTAGTATTTGAACTCAGGCAAACTGACTTTAAGATTCCATGGTTCTTGTCCACTTTGTGGGCATGGACTCCATAGGTCTTCCACTTTTGTTTTACAAAGTTAAGATCTCATTTGGTTAAAAAGAAATGGCTGAATCACATACATAATTAAAATTATTTTTCTGCTAAGAATGAACATTTAAAATAGGGGAGGGGAGAATGGGGAGTTACTATTTAACAGGTTCACAGCTTCAGTTTACAGCAAGGCGAAGAGTTCTTTGAATAGATGGTGGTGATAGTGGTACAACAATGTCAATCTATTCAATACTACTGAACTGTAGACCTAAAGATGATTAAGAAGATAAATTTTTTATGCTAAGTATATTTTCCATTTTTTACCTCCCCTCTCTCCACAAAACCAAAAAACCAAAAACTATGATGTACAGGAGAGGGGACCCCCCCCCCAAAAAAAAATCAAACAGCAAGATTTTATCACTTCAAGTAATGGTCTAAGCCGTCAGTAACTCCAGCCAGTGATCTCAAGTTGCAGCCAAGACTAGCTGTGGGCAAGTTATTATCTCTTTGCTTCAGTTTTCTCATCTGAAATGGGGACAATAATAGTATCCACTTGCAATATTATGAGAATTTAACAATTTATATTGGTTCCTTAAGAAATAGTTAAGTTATAAAGTAAAACATATGCATGTGAAAAATTAACAAACATTATGATATTAAATACAAATATTTGCCAAGTCTTCAGAGGCCTAGCTACTGAGAAGTAGCCAAACATGCAGACATCAAATTTCACACCAAGAAGGTACTCTACTGGTGATGATTAAAATAAAATCATGAGTTGTGAAAAGGAAAAAAGAAAGGTAAAATACAATTTAGTCTATGTTAATAAAAATTAAAATAGACAAAACAATGAATAAATATTAGCACAGTCTGATTCCTTAATCACAGATGCCACCTAAATTTTAATTAGGGCAAAGTCCTATTCTGAGAAGAACTGCAGAGAGAGGAGACTATGCTTACTACCTGACATTTTACATTGTTTTTTGTGTCTCCTTCACCAGAACTTAAGTCCCATGATAAATCTGTTTTGTTTACTGCTTTCTTTTCAGTATCTGAATCAGTACCTCATAGCAGGTGCTCTAAAATGTATTTGTTGAATGATCAGAAATATATATTTTTTTTTAGTTTCAACAGTATTAACATACATTCTTCTCTCCCCTCTTAATACCATCAAGCTATTAGGTTCTGTGACTTGCCTCAGTTCCTACAACTACTTCTAATACTCTCACTCTGATTCCAGAACACTCCAACTTTAAGCTACTAATACAGCTATTTCTAATGATTCACTGAACAAATACTTATTTTATATATCCAACCACATACACATACATATGTCAGCTCTTACAAGACCTCTTCATGTTCATCTGAACCTTAGTCCTCTACCTTCCAGTTTACCACACCCCTTGCCTTTTCCTTTTGGCTGTTTTTCCCAGGAGAGACAGAGAAAGATTAAGATCAGACTGGTTTGTAGAATCTTTGAAAAAAAAAAATGCACTGACCTTACCACTGGGTGCTAACATAAGGCAAAGTGAAATACGAAAGCACAGCTCAAAGGTGTAATTTGAACCTTTTCCT
Organism: Aplodontia rufa; assembly: GCA_004027875.1. Classification (NCBI taxonomy): domain Eukaryota; kingdom Metazoa; phylum Chordata; class Mammalia; order Rodentia; family Aplodontiidae; genus Aplodontia; species Aplodontia rufa. The sequence goes on from PVKS010000565.1 coordinate 141,892, forward strand.
TAAATTGATAAAGACCTTTTTGCCACATTATGAGATCTACAATCCCCTTCCTGTTAGGTACTCTCTCATCTCCATAACAACCCACATTCCATTAAAAAACAGTTAATGAAGCCATTACAAGAAAGACAGCAGAATTTCTGATGTTGCCTTTCAGGAGTCCCATTCAGGTAGTTTATAAACTTTGATAAGCCATTAACTTCCTCTCTAAAATATTAAGTGTTAATTCTACTGCATAATGCAGTGTTCTGAGGGACTACCAATACTTTAGCAGTGAATTAAAGTTCTTTCTACTCTTGTCACCATTTGCTTTGTGTTTATATTTTACAGTTTCGTTTCTCCATCTGACAGCTTAGTTGGCACATATTTTTCTACCTCTATGCAGTGTGTCAATCTCTTACAATCTTCCCTTTCTTATTTGTTAAATGGCAGTAATAAAGCTTATCAACATTATGCCTAAAATAAGGAGAAGCCCCAGAAGTGGCTATGAAACTTATCTATGAGTAAAGTGCATAATCTTGGTTTACAGACTATATACCATCTTTTCTAAATAGTTTGTTATCTATGGGAGTTTTTTCTTTCTATTTTTAAAGGACAAACATACCTGGAATGTAACAACCGAGGTAGATGATTAACTATGAATAGAAAAAGCACTCATGATAGGTGAAATGATAATGTTACTTAGGAATTGTTTACAAATATTCCAGTAATTAAAAAAAGGCATATGTGTGATAAAATAATATTCACAATTTGTTGATAATTATTGAAACTTGGTCATGAGTATATAAGACAGGTTAACAATACCACTTAATCCGTTTGTATAAATTGGAAATAAACAACACTAAGATTTGTGCAGATATTCATAAACACAAAAGAAAAACTGAAAAGAGCCTAAATAATCACAAAATGAAAATAATTAAATTAAGATGATAGATTATACACTTTCTAAAACTGATAGTTCTCAAATACATTTAATGGTATAAGGAAATAATCAGATCAAGTACACACATCATGCATATGTAAGATTTATAATTTTGTAGTTAGAGAAAAGGCTAACGGAAAATACCCTAAATGTTTACCCTTTTCTATATTTTCCAAGTCTTCTACATAATCATGGTCACAAAAATAGGTAAAAGTATATACTACTGTATTTGTTCTTCATTACTAAATTTTCTGTACTTTGTTTGCAAAAGTAATATTCTTTTAAATTTAATTTGTGGTAAACGATTTTATTTTGCTTTCAGGATATCATTTTAATTAGTTTTAGGTCTCTATTTTGACAGCATCTTATACAATGTCACGTTTAATAAATTTTTTTCTTATAATAATGACTTAACAAAGATAACCTATTTTTTCTGATCCAACAACTAAAGCCATGTATACAATTGAAGAATGAAGCCTATTTTTACTATTTAAAAAGAAGTTATTAGCCAGGTGCTGTGGCACGCAGCTGTGATCCCAGCAACTTGGGAGGGTGAGATAGGAAGATCACAAGTTCAAACACAGCCTTAGTAACTTAGCAAGGCCCTAAACAATTTAGCAAGACCCTGTCCCAAATTAAAAAAGGGTTAAGAGTGTGACTTACTAGTTAAATGCCTCCGGAATGAATCCCTGGTACCAAAAATAAAACAAAACACTAAAAGCTTTTCCTGTTCACAAGTGGAAAGGGTTACTGCCCTTAGGAAGCCCTATCCTTACGGCGACAGGATCATTCTATATCTACCTAACTTTCCCTTCAAAACTATAGGTCAACAGAATAAAATATTTTTTCATTAATACTGAGGATAATATTAAAGTAGCAGAACAATAAGGTACAAAGATTACAAAACAAAACAAGTAACATTACAGAATTCTTGAATAAGAATGTAAAGGCAGTGTAACATAATAGGTAGCAGGTATGGGCTTTGAATATTTCAAAGGAGAAAAACAGAACCTATCACTCCTAATGTAATTCAACATCTGATACCCTGGCTATTTAATGATACTGTCAAAAATGAAGTGAAAAAGAAAAAAGAAATGAATATGCTGATGTTTGCCTGTAATTCTAGTAACTTGGGAGGTTGAGGACAGGAGGATCCCAAGTTCGAGGCTAGTCTCAGTAAGTGTGTGAGATCAAGACTCAAATAAACAAAAACAAAACCAAAAAAAAAAAAAAACAACAACAACAAAAAGGATGAGTTTATGTTTGAAGAACCTGTAAACTTAACAGGAACATGAAATTGGTACACACATGACAAATTTGAAGGTGGTTATATCTTGAATATATGATGTGTTCTTCATGTGCTTTTCCTAAAAGTACTTTCAATAAACCTTGATCTTAACTGTAAATCAAGATTTATCTGTCTGGCATGGTGGCACACACCTGTAATCCCAACAACTTGGGAGGCTGAGGCAGAAGAATCATAAGTTTGAGGCCAGCCTCAGCAACTTATTATTCAGACCCTTGTCTCCAAATAAAAAGGTGAAAACGGTTGGGGATGTAGCTTAATGATAAAACATCCCTGGGTTCAATTCCCAGTACCATGCCTCCCGCTGCCACCAAAACCCCCCAAAAAACAAAACAACAAACAAACAACAACAACAAAAAACAAACCAAAAAAGATCTATCTTTTGATTCTTTTACTTTTCTGGCACAATATGCTTTTAGGTAGCATTCTCATTTTCTCAGAGATGGACTGAAATGATCCCAACAATATATTTTAATTTTTGCAGTCCTTGCTTGCCTGACCCAATTTGTTAGGATATATAAATTTGATGAATTCTATTAGTATGTACTGAATTGTTAGAAACATGTTTACATTTTTACTTGTTAGCTTAGTAAAAACATCTTATCTACCTTTGATCACTGGCCTTAGATTACTGACACACATATAAGCAAGGGGTGGATGTGATAAAAATTCTTGCTATGTGGGGGGGAGGATCAGTGTATAAAAGTCTAAAAGGAAACTGGACAGTAGCTATACTCATGGGTGTGCTCTTGGTTCCTGCCGAGACAAAAAGAACTTGCATATTAGTAAGCCATCTATGTATTTTTTTTTAAAGAGAGATAGTGTGGGGGGGAGAATCAATTTTATTTAGTTTTCATTTGGCTTTCGTTGCTCCGACACCTCGTTGTGCACGTGGTGCTAGGGTTTGAACCCCCGTCCTCATGCATGCCAGGCAAGTGCTGCAACCACCGAGCCACCACTCCAGCCCCCATCTGTGTATTTTAATATCTAGTTCAACATGAAGCTTCTTGATTTGCTAACATTATGACTGTGTATCAAGTTTTGGACCATGTGTCAAGTGCTTACTTAGCTGTACCTAGAACCTGGATTTTAATGATAAATGTTTCCCTAACAGAAATTGTGTATATTAGGGAACAGGGATGTTTTGAGATTCATGTGAAAATTTAAGAATACAGTCTTATATACTGGGTAAATTATTTAAATAATGATGAGAATAGATTTTTGTCTTTGTATTATCCCATGTGCTTGAAAGTAATATATTTCTTAGAGACAATCTTGATATAAAGATTAATAATAGTAGGTCTGCTAGCCTTACAAAATCTTTCCAACAAGATTGCTGTTTAAATTGATTAATATGCTGGGCGTAGCAGTGCACGCCTGTAATCCCAGTAACTTGGGAGGCTGGGGCAAGAGGACTGCAAGTTCAAAGCCAGCCTCAGCAACTTGTGAGGCCCTAAGCAACTTATGGAGACCCAATTTCAAAATAAAAAGGGCTAGAGAGGGCTGGAGAAATGGCTCGGTGGTTCGAGCACTTGCCTGGCATGGATGAGGACCTGGGTTCAAACACCAGCACCACATACATAATTAAATGTTGAAGAAACAAAGGCCAGTTGAAAAAAATAAAATTAATTCTTTCCCACTCTCTCTGTTTAAACACACACACACACAATTATGTTAAGTGGTAGGTATTATGACCAAGAAGTGGTACAAATAACTTGGGTCTTAAATGTTAAGACATCTATACTTCATTGAGTGGACAAGTCAACTAAACAGCGTTTATAAAGGGTGGAGTGATAGATCAGCGGTTGCGGTGCATGCTTGGCATGTGCAAGTATGCAAGTTGAAACCATAGAACCAAGTACAAATGAGGTCTCTGAGCAGCGAAATCCACATGAAAAACTAAATAAAACTGATTCTCTTTTTCTTTCTCACTGTCCCTCTCTCTTAAAAAACAACAAAAAAGACTTTATAATTCAAAGAAGTGAAAAAAATCAAATGCTATAAGAAAGTTATTTTAGTGGTTCTTTGTCTAAAAATAAGTACCTCAATCTAGATTATTTCATTGATTTATAAATAATTATTGAACTCCTACTATACACTATGCTCGGAATTGAGGATAAAAAAAGAGCAAGAGTCCTACATGACTGAGTCCAGCTAACTCTCTGACCTCATTCCATACTCTTATTGTGACCTGACAACTCAAATCTGGCCATCTGCACTGGCTGTTTATGGAATTCTCCTTCCTCAGATAAATGAATGGTTAACTCCCACTTCTCCTTCAAGACTTGGTTCAACATCTATTACCCATAAAACCTAACTGTCTATACTTTTAGATAGCAATTCATAAATGCATTAAAACTTGTAGAGTACTACAGCAAACGTAAGGACAAACAGAGTCAAACCCTGGGTAATAAGTGTCCCACTGCTCAGGAACAGTATAGATTTGGAAGAATCCTTGTTTTGAATTTAGCACGGTGACTTTGAATCCCAGCTCCATCATTCAGTAGCTGTGTGACCTTGGCCAAATAACTTAATATGTCTTGCTTCATTTTCACATCTGTAAAATTGGATTATAGTTGTACCTATAGACTAGGTTATTGTGAGGATCAAATGAGACCATCTATGTAAATGGTATGAAACAGTATGTGGCATGTGGTAAGTGTATTTGCTATTCCTCCCAATTTTATGAGAACTAGAAAATTCCTAACAGAGAACAAATGATGGATGAGAATTATGTTTCTGATGCCTGAAGGATTTACTCCATTCTACTTTAATAAATCAACCTCTGTAAACTTAATTAAAAAAAAAATACTTGGTTCAAATGTCTCCTTTCAATAAGGCTAGTTTAAACATCCTATTTTAAAATGTTACCAGCTCTACTTTTGCCCCTAGGTCACTCCTACCTGATATTAATCTATCTATTGATTATGCCTTTTATTTGCTTCTCCCTACAAGAAAGTAAACTTCAGAGGGGACAAGAGTATTTTATTTACAGATGTACCCCAAGCACCTACGAGCATTCAATGCACATTTGTGTGGACACTGATAAATGCAGTATTCTTAAATAATTTTAAGAATTCATAATCTTCCTAGGAAAGAGAATTAAATAACAAACTGTGATAAATTCATTAACATATGCACACACACATAAATAAATATTATATGCCAACAGAATCTAAAAGGAGTGGGTGGAAAGGCTTAGAGAAATCGGCTTCTAGCAGTGCATGACTGAATGAAATGAGATGGAAAGTTTGTTATAAACATAAAAAGAAAAGCGTTAATAAGATGAAAATGTCAGGATGCCCTATAATTGAAATAATTTATCTTAATCATTTTTATGTCACTAGTACTAATACAGAGTTTGGCAAAAGACGTTACTCAATAAATATTGAACTTTATGCTACAGTCTTTGTGTATGCAAAGTTCTGAGGACAAATAACAGGGAAATTGAAAAAATAAAAGACATGAAAAACTAGGGTAAATTATATAAATGGTGTCCAATTTTTAGAGGTCAGAGAAATCAGGTTAAAAAATCCTTTAGATCTGGTACATAGCAAAGAGGAGGGTAATATAGGCATTATGCTGACTGTAATAAATTAAGGAGTCAGTGTGTTAAAAGTAGATACCAAGCAGAGACTGTTTTAAAAGATTACAATGTACTTTCAAATATGTTATCTCATGTTATCATCTTATCTTACAACAAAGGTACTGAGATTCAAGGATGGTGATTTGCTCAAGGCCTGGCAGCCAGCAGGGTTTGAAATAAGAAATGGATCCAGCTTTTCTGACCCTCAATCTCAGATGACTTCCACCCTCCTCCCCCCAGCATCTACTAGTTTTTGCTCTTTTCCATAGGGTGGTTTGCATCCTTTGCACAGTCAAGAATCTATCATAATATCCTACCAATATTCTGTCATGATGGCGGGTGGTGGTGGAGGAAAGAGAGGGACTGAAAAAAACTCAATGTAAATTTAGAGGTAGGAAGAGAAAGTGATTATTTTCCAAAAGGAACCTAAGGCAATGAATGTAGACTGCAGAAAATTTTAGTAGTGAAAGAAGACATGCAGATCTATAGTTTAATTCACTCTGCCTTTGTATGTAACTTAGTTATACTTTCTTCTTCTTTTTTTAAAAATCAGTGTCTCTATTTATTTTTTACATTTTTTGTGGTGCTGGGGAATGAACCCAGGGTCTTGAACATCCTAGTTAAGCACTCTACCACTAAGCCATATCCCCAGTCCTATATTTTATTCTTTAAATCAGAGCTCGCCAACAAGTTATGCAGTGATACTGATCCCTTCAGTCCTTAGGGCTACAGATTTAAATTTTCTCCCATTTTCCACAATATGCCAAATAGTTATTACCAGTATCTAAGAGTCACTGTATGAAAAAGACTGGAAGCTTTGTCTTGGCTTACTTCTAAGCAAAAGATTAATTTAAAAAAGTGTTAGTGTAGGCACCTCAACAGCTTAAAACATTACTAACATTAGTTATATACTCAGGTATACAAAAATTCCAAAATGAGTTTTCTTTTATAATTCAATACCCAAAGACAAGGCCAAATGACAAGCAAGACAATATAATTTTTTCTTCCTTTCCAAATAAACTAAAATACTTGAAATAAATGGATTTACCAAATATGTATTAGTACTTTAATGCTATGCCCCCACCCCCAAATCAGAACTAATTAAAAGAGAAGCATTATTGGAGATGGGGGTGTAGCTTAGTGGCAGAGTTTAATGCAACAGGCCTTGCGTTCAATCCCCCCAAATCCGTTCTCTCCCTGGAAAAAGTGAGGGTAACATTATCACTATTATAAATAAGTAAGAAGAAAAATAATGTAAAAACATACCTGTGGGGCATATCCAGGAGGCACATAAATAGGAGGCACAGAACCATTTGGGGACATCATTGGAACCTGAGCAGGACCTGAATTGGTAGGAGAAATGATTCATTAATACATGACCGTTTAGTAAGCAAAAGTTGATTACAATTGACTATTTCATCTAAACACTAAAGTCAACAGTGATTGTATTACTATGAAAAGAAATTGTTATGTTTACTATATTACCTTTTACCTACCCATGTGTTTTTCAAGCTTGCCTGGTGACAACAGTCACCCATGGAACTTATTAAAACATAAGTTTTATATGCTGTCCTACAGATTCTTATTTAGTAAGCCTACAATCTTGAATCATTTTATTTACTTTACAAATATTCCAGGTGACCTTAGGATTGTGTAAGTTGGAAACACTGACCTAGAAAAAAAACCCAAACAGAACTTTGCATATAAAATCAATTAAAGACAGAAAAGCTAAATTCTCAAAAACAGGAAAAAAATCAAGAAGAAAGGCAGGAGGGAAAAGAAGAGTTAAAAGATACTTGCATGTGCTTTGTTAGGGTAAAGACTCTTGTATAACATGGAAGTTATATCTGGAGATGCTTTGAATAAAGTTAGGGAAATGGCATACATGCATATTTACAACCCCAAATTTTTGTTTCTTATGCTGATAAGTTCTAAAAAAAGAAATTTCAGATTCTTTTATCCTCTATTTCCTTTCACTTTCATAGTGTTATGCTTTCCAAGTAATTTTTTAAATTTATTTTTTATTTTTTTTCCAAATAATTTTTATAAATGTTAACAACTTGTTTACTTTCTTTTTTTGTCTCTCTGGGAGTAAAATAAGCATTTTTGGAAGTGTTTTATTCTTTCTAGAAACTAAAATATTACTTGTTTTATGTAACTTTCTTAAAAAAGTATCTCATTTTCAGATATTTTCTTCTTGTAACTGTATAGTATCCCTTAACCCACCAGCTTTAATCACTTGAAATGAAACCTTTTCAAAGAAATCTCTTATTTCTGAGGAAATAAAAAGTCTTATACAGAATGTAAAGGAGAAAGGATCATTTTTATATGCAGAAATTATATGCCAGTGAATATTACCACAGGTAACATTACACAGATGTTAGGAAAACAGAATAAAGGACCTGGAGGTTCCAGCAAATCCAGATTCCAATCTTTACAGGGAAGGGGGAAGGGTTAGGACAAAACAATACAGTGGTGCTGGGGGAGGGGTAGCGTGAGGTAAGAGGTAGGCAAGGAAAAGAAAGAAGGTAAAAATAGGGGTGTGGGAGAAGAAATGCTAAGCAGTGGAAAGTTAGGTGGAGTAAAGTGAGGGAAAGGGAAGAAGGGGAGAAAGAAAAGAGGGAAGAGAGGAGTAGGGAAGAGGAAGGTATGAACAGAAAGGAGAGGGAGGAGGAGGAACCTGCAGGAAAGTGAAGGGGAAGAGGAGTAGGGAAGAGGAAGGTATGAACAGAAAGGAGAGGGAGGAGGAGGAACCTGCAGGAAAGTGAAGGGGAAGACAGGAGGGTGGAGGGAGGGGAAAGCATAAGGGATGAGAGGGACAGAAAAGGAAAGAGGTGAAAGGAGGGAGAGGGAATGCACAACTACTAAATTATACTACTTAACATCTAGCTATGAAAATAACTTTTCAACAAAATACTACTCTGATCCAAAACAAGCCCACCAAACACTTGAAGTTGATCAGAATATCTTAATTGTACACAGCTAACACTAACATGCTATTTGCCGCACCTTTTATAGTTTTTCTTCTCATAATCATTTTATCAGAGAAATATTATTAACATTACTCCCATTTTCCAGATGTGGAAAAGGAGGCACAGAAAATTTAAGCTTACCCAAGTGAGAGAACTGGGATTCAAAATCAGACAATTTCATTTCTTTTTCTTTATTTCTTTTACAGTACTGGTATAAAATCCAGGACCTCATGTGTGGGAGATGAGTGAGCCACTCTACAATACCCTTGTTCTCTTTTTAAAAAAACTTTTATTTAGAGATAGGATTTCCCCGACATTGCCCATGTTGGTGTTGAACTTAGGATCCTCCTGCCTCTCAAGTCTGCTCAGTAGCTGGGATTAGAGGTGTGCCAACATACATGGCTTTCATTTCTAAGGATATAATCTCTATTACATAAACATTAAAATACTATGCATTATTGGCAACTGATGTAACTAAGGCTGATCTTTTTTCTACTTCCTTGAAAAACATGAGAGAAATGGAGAACTAAGTTTAAGCAAATATTACCTATTAATTTACTACATGAAACTTGTGAGCTGCTTTACACTCTATGCAGAAAGGCTTCATTCAAAATACACCTTTTAGATGTGTACTAGTGAATCTGGAGGCTGAGGCAGGATTCCAAGTTTGAGGCCAGCCTCAGCAACTTAGCAAGACCCTAAACTCAGGGGTAAAAGCAGCCCTTGGTTCAATCCACTGTACCAAAACAAAAAACAAAACAACATCTATATTCTGGCCTCAAGAAAAATAGCACTTTTATTCTACTGCTTATTTACTTCAATTAGCTAATTTATATAAATTAGTCCATTAGCTTTTACATCCTAAGAGTTGGCTTAGATAATCATAATATGTAAGTAAAAGTGAGCTGAGAACCAGAAAAAGAATTTATTGAAAATCGTATTTGTAAGTTTACTCCTTCTGTCCAGTCATTAGGACAGGTGTTTTTGTTTTTTGGTATTGGGGATTTAACCCAGGGGCAACTTATCACTGAACTATATATCCCCAGTACTTTTTTTTTTTAATTTAGGATCTCACTAAATTGCTTAAGTCCTCACTAAGCTGCTGAGGCTGGCCTGGAACTTGCAATCCTCCGTCTTAGCCTCCAGAGCCCATGGAACAGGTGCGCACCACTGTGTTTGGCAGTGTTTTTGTCTTTATTTAGGCATCAGTGTAATGTTATTGTTGATTACATTTAAAACTGTAAAACTTCAAAACTGCATTGGTTTACCCTCCTTTTACTAGAAATATGATTATGTAAATATTTGTAGCTACAACCCAAACCCTGTTACTTTCAACAGCAGTTTAATAGTTTATAATTTGGCAGCACAAAACTGACTTTATATTTTAGTTATATTTAAGTATGACATTGAAAACAGAACAAAACAAGCCTAACCTAAAGTAAAACAGTAGTACATCTATACTAATCATCGTCAGGAATTAACTCAATTCTCCATGAAGTAGTCATTTCCCCCTAGCAGGTAAATTTTTCTTATTCTGAGGCAGAAATTGTACATGGCTAGATTTTTTTTTTTTTTAAAGACAGTTTCATCAGTACCATACTTAACATCTAAAACAGTAACATTCAACATGGAACATGTAAACCCTCAATGTACAAACATGGTAAATATGAGTATTGATGCTTAGAGCAATATTTACAGCACCATTTCTGTTGCTATTCCTGTGTTTATGGTAGCAAAATCCTAAATAAAAACTGCATATTTAATAATGCAAATATTTCATTGCCTTTGTTGCAACAATATTTAATTTAGGAAGTTCTAAAACATTAACTACAAACTGACAAAAATTTGTATGCAGTAAGGGATGTTCAATTTGGTCCCATGGAAGAAGCTAAATCTGTTACAGATAGTACCATTAAATGTACACTCACACAAGAAGAGCTAGTTATATCGGAACAACTGTGTATACATCAAACAGGTCCTTCAGAATCCACCTGTTTTGAGCAAAATCTATCCCAAATAACAGAGATATTATTTTTAAGGGCACATTTCCTATTCTAAAAGCCTTATTCACCAACTGCCTTAAATTTGGGAAGCTCCCCACCCCAATTCTTAAACAGTGCCACCAATGATTTAGTGCATAAGATATTTCATCTACAATATGTGAAATTCTTCTGTATTTTTTCCTTGTTAATATACTTTTATATTTAAGAGGTTTTTTTTTTAAACGAAACTCCGAATTTGTAAAAGCATTTAAATTCTTAAAATGCAACGGGAGCTGATATGCCACACATTTTCCTTACAAGCAAGCTTTCACAATGGCTTCCAAATACTCTGATGCCTCTTTTCATATTAAAAAGAAAAACCTACTAAAATAAAGGGCCCAGAATAGGATATTCTGTGAAATATAAAATCAGCCTAACTCTCTCTAGGGTCTGATCTTTTTATAACTACATAGCAACAATTTAAAATATTCTTATAAGCGATTATATTTTGGCATCTTTTTAAAAAACCACTCGGCATGACTTTAACACAATGTTTTGTCCATTTTAAAATAAAAGCAAATGTTCAAAAACAGCAAATCTTACCACTCATTTTGTTTTTACAGTAGCAGCAGAGAACAAGAAAATCCAACAAGGAAACAGCGTAGTACACGTTAACAGCTTTAATTGGAGAACAGTTTCGCTTTTTTTTTCCTTGCAAGCTGCAAGAGGAAAAGATCCTTTGACCGAGTCACGTGACAGTCACCACGTGATCTGCAGTGAAGCAGTGGAAGCGAAAGGGGGTGGGGGAGGAAACAAACATTCCTTCTGGCACCGCTTCTGATACAATTATTCAATGATTTCTTCTGCCGCTGCCCTGAATATGTCCATCTTTAGAACTTCCTTATGAGACAATTTAAAAGCTCATCAAAATATACCTTACAGAAATAAATATTTGATGTAAAGCAATTCTCTTATATTCATTGATTAATACCCCTGAAGGCATGCTTTTCTATTCATCCATACTGCTACTGATTTTTACTTACTAGTTGGGAATAACTGCAACCGTTATTGATTTAAAGGATTTATGTCTGAAATGTTGTTGTGTAACAATCCATTCTACATATTCAATCCTTAAAGAATGTCCACAATGCACAAAGAATTCTATATGGAATATAGGTTTTACTGACATGTCCTCAAAGGTGGGATTTATAGTTCAGGCTGGTATCTGCTTCTCCAGCTACCCAAGGATACCACTTATATTGTTTGTTTTACTTTCTCTTTTCTTTTTAAAAGATTTAACCTGGACATTAAGATAGATGCTTAGTGGATGGCATTCTCACCTCACACATGAAATCTGAAAAGACAGCCTCCTATGATCAGAGCACTCTAAGAATAAGTAGAGACCAGAAAAGAGACTAATACTCAGTTATAAGAGGAAAAGACAACTGTAAGAACTTTTAGGAGGCTTTTCATCACTTTAGGGTACTAGTTAGTTCACAGGAAATTTATTAACAGCTAACAAATATACAAGTAATGACTGATTTTTTTATACATTTCACTGCGGAAGAAAATGAATTTTGGTATCAAAAGATGTATCTTGATAACAGCTACAATATTTACTAGCAAGGCAACTTATTGCTCTTCTTTGAATCTTAGTTTCCTTCTGTGAAAAGGTTAAAATAATCTTAGTTTCCTTTGTGAAAAGGTTAAAATAATCTTAGTTTCCTTCTTTAAAAAGGTTAAAATAACCAACCTTATAATATTGTTGTGAGAATCAAGCTGGACACATTTTTTTTTTTTAGTACTGAGGACTGAACCCAGGGATGCTCAACCTTTGAGCCACATCCCCGGCCCTTTTTATATTTTATATTGAGACAAGGTCTTGCTAAGTTGCATAGGGCCTCACTAAGTTGCTGAGGCTGGCTTTGAACTCAAGATCTTCCTGCCTCAGCCTCCTGAGTTGTTGGGATTACAGGTGTGCACTGCCATACCCGGCTCAAGCAGATACATTTAAGCACTATGTACACTGAACGGTGTCACTCAATAAAGGATAATATAGGTTAAATTATGATTTTCAAAAAACAATAATTATATAATGCAGAATATATGCTAGGCACCCCCTAGAGTACTTGGCTTGTGCTTGAGAACTCAATCTTCACAACTGAAGTAGGCATCATTAATATGTAGGAAGCAGACTACGGATAAATAACTTGCCAAGGGCACACAGTGAGGGAAAGGCAGACTTATCTAATGATAAGGTTGTATTTTTAAAAGGGTAAACCATGTCCAAAAGCTCTGTCTCCTAAAAAAATGGAAAAAATCTGTGAAGAAATAACTTGGAGCAATAGGCAGACAACCCACAGAGAAGATGAAGACAACAAAGGACTATTTTTCACAAGCGGGGAAGGGTAATTGTTAACTTCTAATTTCCTAATAAAAGCAGGGCAAGACAATGGAGCTTAGTTTTACCCTGAAAGTTAGACCCAGCTTCAGTAAATCCAACCATGCCTCTGATTATCCACTCCCAAAACAAAAAGCAAGCCCCTGCAGTCCACTTCCTCATTTTGGCTCATGTTCACACAGCTGTATTTCCCATTCCTTAACTCTCTTCAACTGATATGTCCCTCTTAATCCTTCCCACTGTGCTCACTAGAACCCTTTTCCCCCACTACAAATAAATTCCCCTGTAACCTTAACTTTTATATAGAACACATGCCATTCCTGTGCTGCCTTCCCCACATCCTTTGGGTATTAGGGATTGAATCTAGGGGTACTCTACTGCTGAACACACCCCAGCATTTTTTATCTTTTTTTTTTTTTATGTTGAGACAGGGTCTTGCTAAGTTGTTTATGGTCCCACTAAGTTCTGAGGTTGGCTTTGAACTCGAGATCTTCCTGCCTCAGTCTCTCGCTGAGCTGCTAGGATTACAGGCCAGCACCACTGTGCTTGGCCCTGTGCTGCCTTTAAATGAAACCTTGCTGCCCCCAGCAGCTCCCTATCCTCTCCTGAGCAGTGCTGGGCAGCTTCCAGACAGAAGCTGCTTCCCATTACCACTGTTCCTGTTTCAGGTTAAAGTTTCTTTTTTCGGGGTTGGGGATTTAGCTCAGTGGCAGAGCGCTTGCCTAGCACACACAAGGCCCTGAGTTTGGTCCTCAGCCCTGAAAAAAAAAAGTTTCTTTTTTCTTGAGATATGGAATGTGTGCATACCACCTTCTTTTCCTTTTCTCAGCTGTCATACTTTGTCTAGTTTATTGAGAACTTTGATAATAAGTCCATATTTTCCCTCTTGCCCATCAAAACATTGACAATAATGTTCAAAATCTGGGTTTAAGGGGCAGGGAGGAGGTGAAGGTAAGAGGAAATACTGGGAAATGATACTGGTCAAATTATGTTGTTATATTGTGTGTATATACAAATACATAACAACACCCACTATATACAACTATAACACACCAATAAAAAATATGGGGAAAAAAACCCCTAGGCTTGGGACTGGGGATATGGCTCAGTGGTAGAGTGCTGCCTGGCATGCATGAAGCCCTGGGATCAATTCCCAGCACCACAAAACAAACATCCCCAACAACAACAAAAAACCTACACTTAAAATTTCTTGAACTCAGCCCTTTCACTCTGTTTTTAGAAAACCATGTACTAAGACATGTCTTGGAACTTATTATTTAGAATTTTACTATCTCATCTTTAAAATCTTAAACTTCCATATTTCAGTTTCTTATCACCTTTTCATCCCTCTAGTTCTCTTTCTTTTATAACTTTTATTCTTCCTCATAATGATCTCTTTTCTCCCCATCCAACACTGCCTTTATAGCATGCCTGCTTCTTTTCCCATTCACATCTTCCTTTCACTTTTCCTTCCCCCCAAATTTTCAATCTTAATCAGATAATAATCTCCTCTTTTCTTAGACCTAATTACCTTCTTTTTCCTAAATCCTGAAAATAAAATGGCATTCAGATTGGCATGTTTGCAAATTTGGCATCTCTAACCTTAATTAGTTGTCCACATTGCTCAAGAATCATTTTAGCAATTTATCCCTGGTCCCTACCTTGTTCTAGAGTCATTATTAGAAATCCTCACTACTCTTTAAAGTCTCCCCATCTGACCTCAAACATCTCTCTCAACATGAAACCAAATGTTTTCAAAGTTATTTACAGACTTTTCTTACCTCTTTCCCGTATTTTCAAAAGCACTGTCCATTTATTAGATCAAAGGTATCTTTCCACTTATACTCTTTCTTATCTGATCCTCCACTGGAAATTTGCTTCATCCCTCATCTTTGTCCTGTCCTGCATTTTCACCTTCTCCTCCTGTTCAATCTCTGTGAACTCTTCCTTCTATGCCCACAAACATGGTATAGTTTCAAACATCCACTACCCATCGCTAACAAATAGCACTTTTTCTCTGTCCTGTGATGTCATCCAGCTACCATGCTTCATTCTCAATCTTCTAAAAATTAATATGAACAGATTTTATTTTCTGAACTTATATTCACTTTTAAATTATTAATATCATTTTAATTTTGCAACATTTGATACAAAGGAAAATAATGAAAGTTATTTAGACATATTAATATGACTACCTCAAACCCAGTATCCAAGTCACAAAACAGACCACAAGGTGCTGTGTCCAGTAACTCCTTCCCCATTAAATCACCTTGTGCAGTCTCCACTATTCTGAATTTTTATTTTATTATTACCTTTTACAAATAGTTTTCTAGGCTAGGTGTATGGTTCAATGGCAGAAAGCTTACACAGCATGCATGACACGCTGGGGGAGAAAGTCTAAAAAGAAATCACATGTATCTCTAAATAATGCTAATTTGCTTGAGAGTTTTACAAAAATTAAACAGTACAGTCTTCAGTCACTTGTTTATATAACATATTCCTAAGATCTATTCATGTAGGTTCATATGTTGTACTTTCTTCATTTTCATTCATTACTTCATGTAGATAACTAATTTCTTTATTCTATCATTAACTTTTGGGATTTCTCCGGTCCTGGCTTGTTTCTTTTGTTACTTTACATGATCTTTCAATGTAATTTCATTTACTCTACAGAAAGCTTATAGTTCTGTATCTCATTCAGATATTACTCATGAGATCTAGGCCTGAAATAATCAATCCAATGAAACTAAAAGTTATTCTTCCACCATTACTTGCTCCACCTATTTTTAATGAAATTTAAAGTTCTACCTAAACAAAGAAACTTGAGAATAATCCTAGGCTTTTATTTTCCCCCTCAACTCCTATATCAGCTGTTTAGAAGTTCGGACGGTCCTAACTCCCAAATATTTTTCAAATTCATTTTTTCTTATTCTACTGCTATTCCCTTAGCAGTATTCATGTCTTTGCAGAACTATTCTAGTATTCTAATGCATCTCTTTAACCGAAGACCTTAGCAATCAATATATCTTACATTGGTACTGAAATGATCTAAAACACAAATCTGATTGTTTTCTTTACTTCTTAAAACCCACAATTGATTCTTTTCATTTAAATAGAATCATTTTTACTTATTTTTTCATCTGGTATTTTGTTTTTCCAACACTTAGTTGTGTATGTGGTTTGGGATTTGAACCTGGGTCCTTGTGCATGCCAGGCAACTGCTCTACCACACAGGGATTCTTTTATTATTTATGAGATGAAGTCTAAGCTACTGACCATGGCCTGCTATGCTCCCCATGAACCAGGTGGTGCCACTTAAGCTGGTAAAATATCAGTCAGTCCATCCTTGTCAAAGCACTGAATGAATCATATTTTTCAGTTGCATCGAAATATTTTCAAGTGAGTTTTGGTACCTTTTGTGCTATTTTGGAATTCAATTTTCTATAACTGGAAATATTTGTTATATCCTAAACAATAAAAGCAGCATAAGGTGAGAAGCATGGACTTCTGAGCTAGCTTATTTAACTCTAATGTGATGGCTTGCAAGTTACTTAACTTTTTTTTTTTTAAGAGAGAGTGAGAGAGGGAGGGAGGGGAAAGAGAGAGAATATCAACTTTATTTATTCATCTGGTTTTTGTTTCTCTGACACTTTAGTTATATATATGGTGCTGGGGTTTGAAACTGGGTCCTCATACATGGCAGGCAAGTGTTCCAACTGCTGAGCCACTGCTCCAGCCCCTACTTAACCATTTTTTTAAAATCTTATTTTGTCATCTGTAATTGTATAGGATTATTCTTATAGGAAAACTGTTGGATGCAGATTTTCTCATTAACAAGGCTTTTAGGAAAAAAACATAAAATTATATTTTCCCTATTATTATTGAAAGGTCCTTGAAAGTAGGGACCATGTCAGTAATGTTGAGCATTAGAGCTCTCTGGCAACCATGGAAATAGTGAGGGTACGGAGGTAAGTTTTATTAGAATGGTATAGAATGTAGGTGTCAATAATTCCTAAAACAAACAAAAAACACACTGAAAGTCCTGCCAATACAATTCACTTCAAAGACATATCAGCTACAACTGTAACATAGCAAAATGTATCCAAACATGTCTTGCTGTAACTTTTGTGAAGAAAGTTTCTGTTTCTAGTAAGATATATGTGTATGAAGGCAAAAGGGGAAAAGGGGGAAGGATTTTTTAAAAAGGATATTTTGCACCTCCAAGATACTAAATACTGCCCATGCAAGTGGAAAAGTTAAAACAAAATGCAAAGGGAGATCAGCAGTAGAAAGTGACCAAGGGGTAAGGGGAGGTGAGGGAGGGGTAAATACTGGGGAGGGATACTGGCCTAATTATATTGTTATATTTTGTGCATGTATGAATATGTAATAACAGATCCATCATAATGAACAACTAAAATGCGAAAAAATGTGGAAAAAAAGAAACGTATAGAAATACTATATGGAAAACAGAAAAAGTGATATTGTATGGTAAAAATTAGTTAATGGCAAAACTTGCTCTGAAAGGTAACTGAAGGTGACTTAGGGTATACACACAGCACCAAAAACCAAAATGCAATAAAAACACAAAACACAAATTAAAGAAAAGGGAATCTTAATATAGAAAAAATAATATAAGTAAGCAGTGAGGCTTGTCTTATGCCATAACTAGAGTTGGTGTATAAAAGCACTCTGGTTTGTGTGAGATGAAATGCTGTGATTAGAATTAAATGCTATAACTGCACTGTAAAGCTAGTCTTTCTAAGGAGTGAGTATGGCTCACACTGCCATGGAGGATGACCCTAATGGTGTGGCTTGAAAAAAACTAAATGGGAAGAATCCAATGCTGACTTCTGCCATTTATAAAATTCAGTAGAACATTAATTAATGTCCAACAGTTTAAGCAATATACCCTTTAAAACAGTTGCAAAATAAACACTTAAAGCAGTCAAATCAGTTGACTTGCAAAAATAACTGCTAAAAAGTTGAAATGATTTTTTTTTGCAATAAGTAAACAAGATCAGATATCTATTACGGCTGTTCTTAGACTGTAATACAAAATCTCAGTCATCTGCACATCAGAAAATTTATGCAGCAGACTCAAACAGCTCAGCAAAGAGTAATTTTGGATGATTAAAATATAAAAGGGCAGGGATGTGAAATGTAACCCTCTTTCTCCTCTACAAATTTTTATCTGATCCTTCAAAAGACTAACCAAGACCTGGAATCTTGAGGCAGTAATAAGGTACAGGTTCTGCATAAGTATCTAAATAACATGTGTTAAGCTGAAGCAATTTAGACCACAACTGAGGCATGTTCATAGAGGAGAGGCCAGTGAACACTACTAACCAAGTGCTCCACGGGAGAGGGTCTATTGCTGGGGAGGGACTGACAAAGATATATGCAAATGATCTCAGGAAGTTAAGGAGCGATTAGAACCTATAATTTTGTCCTTGGGCAGAAACCAAATCTGTTTTGTTCCTTGTCTTTTAAAAAGTTTCTCATTTGCACACTCATGTTTTTCCTCTTTTGCATTTCAGGGAACTTAGTCACCTTGTGGATCTGGCCACCTATTTTCTTTCTCTATAACTTTCTCCTTTACTTAAATTATACTAAGGTATCAATTTAATATAATTTTACTTCATATGATAAATACCAACAGGAAGCAAATATGAGAATCATTCTAACACTAGATACATTATGGATGAATTGGGGGATGAGGGAGGCTAAATGAAGTTAGGAGACTAGATATTAACTAGAGAAAGGTCAACAGAGATGGCTGCTTTCTAATGTATCATGTCCCAAGCATTTAATTTTGTGTACCAGTAAAGTTTCAAAACAAATTCTAGTGACTCATTAATGAGCCAAGTAAAGTCATGAAAAGGAAAGAAATTAAGGACAAACAGAAGGGAGTCTATCCTGTTTTATCACATCAATTCACAAAATAAGAATATTGTAACTTCAAAACAGTAGGAGAAATTTAACTTCAGAATTTAAAGAAGACTTAAGTTGAATGAATTTTGCTTCATGAAAAAAAATTACATTATTATTTTTCACCATTTCTTTTTTTCCCTATCTCTTAGACTGATGAAATTTCCCAAAACTATGGATGGATTTGGGAATAACTCATTGAAGGAAAAAAGAGAGGGATTAATTCTCCTTATTGGTTCAGCTAAGAGGAAATAGACCAGAGAAGGGTAATGGTATCACTACTGTCTAATTTGGGACACTTCTAAAAGAGAAAGAGGAGCTAAAAATCATTAAAATTATGTAACTTTAGCTATTTTCTTATTGATTTTTATTTTATTAAGATAAAAAGGAATTCTAGAAAGTTGGTCTATTATCATGTGTTAAATCCAGATAAGATGTAATGCTATACAACATAATCCTTTTTTAGAGATATTGTGGGAAGGGGAAGGGAGGGATAAGGGTGGGTAAGCTTTATTAAAAATATATGCAAATATATTAAACAGCACTTAAAGGACTCCTTTACGTTGAGTATATGAATATTTTTAGAATATATGAATATTAAAAAGCAAAATAAGTAGAATAATAATTTTTGGTGCATATTCATAAATTTTAGTAAATTTACTCACTCTGCTTAATATCTGATAAGGAAATACCTGTGACAACTGGTATTTAGCTGAAAAATTTCTTTCAGCATAGCCTTTAAACTTTTTTTTCATAAAACTGCCTGCACTGTTGCATTTTATGGTTAACAAATTTGGCACTGCTGATAACTTCAGCTAACTCTTTTCTATAATATTTTAGGACCATAATGTTTGTATTAAGAAAATATTTGGGGCTGAAGCTGTGCGGCTCAGTGCCTGCCTGTCATGCACAAGGATGTGGGTTCATACCCTAGCATCACATACACAAAGAAGTACTGGAGCAATGAGAGCCACACGAAAAACTGAATAGAACTGATTTTCTCACTGGTCCTCCCTCTCTTAAAAAAAAAAAAAAAAAAAGAAAAATTTTTGAGGGAAATAGTGGGGTGTTCAATACTGCACACTTGACTCCCATGAGAAGTCCAAATATACCCAGGCAGGCGTATAAATCTAATATTTTCAATGTTTAAAATACACATATATGGTCATTTCTATCTATAACTTAGGGAAATTATAGAGGAGCCACAAGATCAGGGAGCGGGGGAAGGCAGGATTATCCTAGACAAGGACTGAGTTTGAGCTACTCTGTCAATATGTATACATGTATGAATGTGAACCAAAGAATCTCTTCATTATGTAAGGGTGTGTTGAAACAATTAAAATATAAAAAATAAAAATAAATATTTTTATTTCTGAGGTGCTATCTGGTAAGCCTAGAGCAAATTATGCTAAGTGGAGGATGTTACTAAAATGCACAAATATTTAGGTCTGAATACTTTCTTTCACAGACAATACCTTTGAATATTTTTACAAACAAATCTAAGACTGTTTTTTTCTTTTCTTTTTTTTTAAAGAGAGGGAGCAAGTGAGAGACAGAAAGAGATAATCACTTTTATCTTCTTTTCATCTGGCCTTTGTTTCTCCAATACCCAGGTCCTTGTGCTTGCCAGGGAAGTGCTCCAGTCCTTACTGAGCTTTTTTTTGTTTGTTTTTTTTGGGTGGGGGTCTTGCCTGAGCTAGGCAAGTTTTCTGCCACTGAGCTAAATCCCCAACTCCTCTTACTGAGCTCTTTAAAAAAACGTTTTTTTGTTGGTGCATTATAGTTATACAATTAGTTGGATTTGTTGTTACATATTCATGCATACACACAACATAATTTGGTCAATTTCATTTCCCAGTACTTACTTTAGAAATGATTCAAGTATTTACAAAAATTTAGACATATTTTTTGGAGTTCATTATTGCTAAAAGTTTACTGCAAAATAATAAAGCATTGTCAATTAATAAAATAATAAATTTATACAATAAATGACAAATAATTCAGAATACTTTTATATAACTATGGTAGGAATATTTAGATTTATTTCCTACATGTATTTCACATTCCTCTAACCTATACATGTCTCCCACTGATGGCCTACTGACACCAAGCACAGTAGCAGCATCAAACACTTTCACAACTACCATCAGGAGACTGAAAAGATATAAAGTTTATATAAATATACAAAAAGTGCTAAGATTTGAAACTTTCCCCTCAAAATTTATGTATTGGAAACTTAATCTCCAAACTCATATGTTGATGGCACTTGGAGATGGGGTCTTTGGGAGATAAACAGGAATAGATGAAGTCATGAGGGTAGGCTCCTCATGATGGGACTAGTCATTTTATTTTGTTTTTTTAAAGAGAGAGGGACAGTGAAAGAGAGAGAAAGAAAGGAGAGAGGGAGAGAGAGAGAGAGAGAGAGAGAGAGAATCAAGTTTTTATTTAGTTTTTTTATGTGGCTTTCATTGCTCTGACACTTTGTTGTGTACGTGATACTGGGGTTTGAACTTGTGTTCTTGTGCATGCCAGGCAAGTCCCAGGACTGCTGTGCCAGTGCTCCAGTTCCAGGACTAGTGGTTTTTAAAAAAGAAGGGCTGGAGTGGTGGATCAGCAGTTACAGTGCTTGCCCGGCATGCTGGAGTACCTGGGTTCAAACCCTAGCACCCATGTGCATAGCTAAGTGTCAGAGCCAAGAAGACCATGTGAAAAACTCAACAAAAAATTGATTCTGTCTCTTGCTCTCTCACTGTTCTTCTGTCTTAAAAAAGAAAAAAAAATAAATAAAGAGGAAGAGAGCCCTGAGCTAGCATGCCTGTCTCCTGCCATGTGATGGTGGTGCCATCCATGATATACTATAAAAAGCCCTTCACTGGATGTGACCCTCAACCTTGGACTTCACAGACTCCAGAACGAAAAAAAACTTTTTTTTGTTTCTAAATTACTCAAATCTGAGATCCTGAGTAACAAAAAATGGGCTAAGAAACTAAATAAGTGTACTTTGTTTTATTACTAGGTACTTTAATTGCTGTCTTTACCCCTCTTTTGGCAAGGATCAGGAAAACAGACAGGTTTATCCTGGTTGTCTTTTAAGATTTAATCACACGTTAAAGTGAAAACTCAGGGGCTGGAGCAGTGGCTCGGCAGTTTCGGCACCTGCCTGGCGTGCACCAGTGTGCAAGCAAGTTCAAACCCCATCACCACGTATACAGCAAAGTCTTGGAGCAATGAAGGTCACATGAAAAACTAAATAAAAATTGTTTCTCTCTCTTTCACTGTCCCTCTCTCTTTAAAAAAAAAAAGTGAAAACTCAAAAGACGGAAGAACCACTAACTAGACTAGAATAAGGCAGAATCTGGAACTGCAAGAGGTGGCTGACCTAATCCATGATAGCTTCTTTTAATGGAACTAATAATTCTCTGTTAAAAAATGATACATCTGAGACAAATGTTAAACCAGTTAGATACCAAGAGGCATTAACTAGGATTGTTCTAGAAAAACTGGGATACCAGATCACTTTTTAAATGGATGTTTTTTTAAGCTATAAAACACCTGGCAACATTCATTCACATGTGGTAGGCAATTAGTACAGGCTTCCAGACTAGGACTTAGCAAGTTAGTGTTATAATTTGGGAGCAGAATGACAAGTTACAGGAGAGAAAACATTGAGGTTATTATTTATGTTTACATGTTTATGGAGGTTTTCTTTTCATTGGAAAAGAAAATTATTTTTCTTAAAGTTTGGACAAAGTAGAATGTGTATTATGGATAATATCACTTATATAAAGGTAATGGAAAATGTCTGTAATTAGATTGTCTATGCATTTAGATGTATCAGATATCTAAATGTGTGATAAATGCATTAAGTAGAATAAGTCTGAAGAATGACTATCATAAGATGGTTAGAATCTTCCTTTAGCACTAAACTGAATTGCATGTAAATAGAAAACTTAAGGACTAGTAGACATGTTTACCTATTTATAAACATGAAGTTATTTTTAGTGCTCTGGTAGAAATCTGCAGAGGCTGTGATACTGATGTGCATGGATGCGCAGCAGGTTGTGAATACTACTATTTTTAGTGCCAGTCTAAATGTGAACAGTGATGAATCATTCTTTGTTATTCAAGTAGGAAATAGTACTTTGGATTTACTGCAGCACATTAGGTTAACTATGTTTCAATAACTAAACACCCACACACTGACATCACACAGCAGTGATATGGATCAATGACGCAAATCCTATCAGGATCAAACATTAAGGCCACAGAGGTTAAAAATAAAAAAAGTGCCCAAATGACAGGGGAAACCAGTCATCCACTAAGCAGACTACATTAAATCAACATGGCCAGTGCCGAAAAGGGTGGTAGTTCAGTTTTTTTTTTTTTAACATAATAGCTAAGCTATTTTATTTTAATTATAGATTTTCCATATAACAAACTCTATATTTAAGACTCCTCATAGTTCCTGTGGTTTAAGGTTTGGACCTTTAAATTCAAGCCTTAAGTTTTGAGCAGCCAAACGAATTATATGGAAAATGGTCTTTGGCCAGACCTTCCCCCCCACCCCAATCTTGTGCAGAATATGTCACTATTTATTAAGCATTTCAAATAATATGTTGCACTTCACAAGAAGATGTAGATTCCTAATTGGAGCGTTACACCAGGACCTCACAATTCACTGCAATCTGAGGGGCTCCTTTTCATGATCTCTTTCTTAGGGCCTTTATGATTTTTAGTTTTATATTAGTATTTTTAGATATCAAAATACTCACTTTTTAAATGGGGCAGCTTGATTTGATTAGAGAAGATGACTTATTATGAGTATTCACCTGTAAGATTTTACAGTTTTTTCTCTCCAAATGAAACATACCAATAGAGAATTGGAAATCTCTTGTTAACAGGAAGAGAAACTACCCATGGAGGTTTGCTACAAAATGTTCATATCCTGTGTAAGTTCTCCCGAAAAGAATCTCTGCCTGTACACTTAAAACATTTATTTTATGTTCTCCTCAAAGACTATTAATTCCCAGGAGAACTGGAAAGCCAAAGGGAGATGAGGACTGTGGGTGTGTAGAAACCTTCTGTTCTACCATCATTAACCTGGCAGACTAACTTGAAAACATGCCAAGGACCCACTTTGCTTTGGTGCAGTTTCTTTCTTTCATTCTCTTTTTTTTTTAAATAAAGGAGGGGGAAGGAGACGGAAAGAATCAAATTTTTAAATTGATTTTTTTCATCTGGCCTTTATTTTTCCAACACTTGGTTGTACTAGGGTTTGAACCTGGGTCCTCCTGCATGCTAGGCAAGTGCTCCAACCACGGTACCACCACTCTAGCCCTGGTGCTGTTTCTTTTAACCAGTGCTGTTTCTTAAGGAAAAAAAGGGAAAAAGTAAAGGCTTTCCTTTATCCTAAATTTCTTTCTCTCTTTTTTTGGATTACTAATCATCTGAAACAAATATTTGCAAAACATTAAAAACTGCTAAGGTGAATGTCTTTGTAGTTTTGAGGGACAATCTTTAAATTTAGATTTTCCATAGCACAAACGAAAGCTGTTTCACAGAAACACTGAAAATCTTTCTATACTTTTTTCACTGTACAATCACCTTTCTTCAGAGGTCTGGATGATAAAGCCTTAATATTTTCTAACATATTTTACATATTTTGATCATCTGTTCTTCCCTGTTTTTGCCTACTCACTCCAACCTCTTCAGGGTTAAATCCCTACCAGCTAATATGGTCTTAAAATGGGAAAAAGTATATTAAAAACTCACTGTGTCAAATGTATGGTAAAGACTGAGAAGAGGTGGACACAGTGGCACACGGCTCGCCAAAATTGAGATCAACCTCAGCAACTTAGCAAGGTCCTAAAGGACTTAACAAGACCTGGTCTCAAAATAACACATAAAAAAAAAGGGCTGGGGATGTGGCTCAGTGGTTAAGCAACTCTGGGTTCAATAACCTGTACCCCCCCCCCCGGGGGGGAGGGCCAAGACCAAGAAGAAGTAGGACATAATTCCACAAAGGCTGAGAGAGGAATAGGGGCATCTTCTTTTCATTCCCTTCAAGTTCAAACAGAGTAGGAAGCAGAACTTTGTTTATATGGATCATTTGTAATTAGATTAAACAGAAAGATAAAGAGACAGGGCTTTTCCCCAGACTTTTCTGTGACTATGACTATGAAATATTTGAGACATTTTGATTAGAGGTTTGAGGCCTTCCTTTACAACCTAGTCCCTAGTTATATAGTTTCCCTCCCAAAGGCAACCACTGTCTCTTCTAAATCTTTTACATATATTTTATGAATCTTAAAGCAACTGTGTGTATATATTCCTTATAAAAGTACAAGCACTATTTTGACCTTAATATATCTTAAACATCTTTCTCTACTGGTACATACTGAGATGCTTCTATCTCTTAACAGCTGTATAGTATTCCTCTGTTAAGAATGTACCATAATTTATTTAGTGATTCCCCTATTTATATTCACATTATCACCCTTGTGCTATTACAACAACACTACAATGAATATCATCATACAAATATCACATTAGTGTAACTGTAGGAAAAATTACAAGTAGAATTATGTCAAAGAGAATTTATAATTTTTACATTACTGAAACTCTACAGTATTTGTACTAATATAATATATATTTTCATTTTACATACCCTCACCAGGACTTAACAGTCTTTTATGGATTTGCCAATCTGAAAGGTGAAAACAGTATCCTACTATAGTTCTGTGTGCATTTTCTTTTCTTCTTTCATTTGCGGTGCTGGGAATTGAATACAGGGCCTTGTGTATACTAGGCAAGCAGTCTACTACTAAGCCATACCCTCAGCCCCTGTATTTTCTTTATTTTCTTCCTCCCTCCTTTACTTTTGCTTTCCCTTTCCTTTCCTTTTCTGGTACCAGCAATGGAAGGAGATGCTTCAACACTGAGTCATATTTTCAGTCTTTATTTTTTTATTTTAAGAAGTCTTGCTAAGTTACTGAGGCTCGCTTTGAATATGCAGTCCTCGGCCTCAGCCTCCCAATGCATTTTCTTTTGAGTAAAGTTGACTACTCACACATTTAATAAGCTTTTCTTTTTCTTTTGTATTGGATTTGCAGGGGCTCTTTATACATTCAAAGAGGTAGCTCTCTGTGGTATGCTGCAGATATTTCTATGTATTTATCTTTTAACTTTCTTAAGTTGTTGTTTTCCTCTTCTCCCTAGAGTGATATAATGTATGTTTATATATTTATTTTTAGATGCTAAGAAGATGGGTTAGTGATGAGTATCAAAAAATAAGAAGGCCAAACATGGTGCTATACAACTGTAACAGCAATTTGGGAAGCTGAGTCAGAAATATCCCAAGTTTAAGTCCAGCCTCAGCAACTTAAACCCTGACTCAAAATAAAAAATAAAAAAGGTTGGGAATGTAGCTCAGTGGTAAAGCATTCCTGAGTTCAATCTCTAGTACTGTGAAAAACAAACAAACAAAAAAAGCCCATCAAAACAAACAAAATAAAAATCCCACAGAACATTAGAAGTTGGAAGCTGAAACTTGAGAAAATTTGCTCAAGGGTATATTTTTGGAAAATGTGTTCTATAAAAATTGGTTTTATAATGTGCTTCTAGGAAAGGGTTCTGAACGCTTCTGAACATGCAGCCAATAACAACCATTTCTTGAAAATTCATAATAAATATTTGCAAGCAAGTTAAAGGCATTAGTAAGGCCTACAGCAAATAAACCTTTTGTTTATCCTGAATACCCAAACTTACTGGCTTTTCCCCTCCTATTTATACCTGTTGTAGACTAGATAAAGGGAGTCCTGCATGTTTCCCTCGATGCAACCCTTTTTTCTCTTCTTCTACTCATCCCTTAAATGTTACAGTTCTCTCATGACCCTGGCTTTAATCTTTACCTTCTGACTCCACATTATTTTCTTGGAAGGGCAAATTAATCTCTCATGAGTTCAAATTATATGTTAACAAATTTGTATTTCCATTCCAAGTCTTTCTAATGGGTAAGGTCAATAAATTAAATAAATTAAATATTTTTAACCTAATATGTTCAGAAAGAAATTCCCTGTCTTCAAACTTCTCTTACCCAAAGCTGATTCTTTTCTTTCTCCTGTGGAGACTGGCCTTGAATTTATGAAACTCCTGCTTCAGTCTCTCTCTTTTTTTTCCTCAGTCTCTCGAATAGCTGAAATTATAGAAGTGTACCACCACACTCAGCTCTCTCTTTTTTTTTTTTTTAAAGAGAGAGGGAGAGAGAGAGGGGTGAGAGAAAACACTTCAACAGTTAGTTGTCTGTGTATGTGTACTAGGGTTTGAACCCAGGTCCTCGTGCATGCCAGGCAAATGCTCCAACCACTGAGCAACTGCTCCAGCCACTGAGCAATGCTCCAGCCCCTCTCCTGTATTCTTTAGCATAGCGAAAGTCAGTGCCATTTATCTTAATGTCAAAATGATTGTGGAATCTGTAAACCACTCTAGTTTCTCTTCACCTTCCACACTGAGCCCCCAGTTCTCAACCTATTACTACTGTTTTGGTTATTTCTTTGCTTAAAATCCTTCAGTGATTTCGTTTCTCTCAGGATAAAATATGAAACCTTCCTTCCTGCCTCCCTTCCTACATGGGGACTGAACCCAGAGGCACTTACGTCCCCAGCTGTTTTTATTTTTAAATTTTGAGACAGGGTCTTGCTAAATTGCAAAGACTGGCAATTAAAATTAAAAGAAAAATTAAAGGTTTTTTTTGGTGCTAGGGAATAAACCCAGGGTTTCACACGTGGTAAGCCCAAGTCTACTGTAGAGCTACACCTACAGCCCCAAATATAAAATCTTTAGCATAAACTATGTGCTATTCATAATATAGCCTACATTCTCATTTGTAATCTTTCAGCCATTCCCCTAGCTACGTATTCTCCTCTCTAATGATAACTTTTCAGCATCTTCTAATTTGTGTGTGCTGTACCTTTGAACATGCTATTCCTTCTGTCTCAAACATAGGTCTTTATTTTCCCCTTGACCTGGCTAACTACTTCTAACTATGTTTTAAAATGCCATCCGTTCCTGAGTACTGAATGATTTCCCATTGCTGGCTTAGGTGTTCATTCTTTGACTTCCCACATAGGGAAGTTATCTGTGTACTTTGAATTTCATTATAGCATTTTATCAGTGCCCGCTTTTTTTGTTTTTGTTTTAAAGAGAGAGGGATAGGAAGGGAGGGAGACATTGGGAGAGAGAGAAAGAGAATCAATTTTATTTAGGTTTTCATGTGGCTTTTGTTGTTCTGTTGTTCTCACACTTTGTTGTGTAAGTGGTGCTGGGGTTTAAACCCGCATCCTTGCACCTATCAGGCAAGTGCTGTAACTGCTGAGCCACTGCTCCAGCTCCAATGTGTCCCCAATTTAAGCTGTGTGTTACTTGCCTATTTCCCTAATAGTCTTTCAAGTAACATTTTTTTTTTTTAAAGTAAGTTAACCTTCAGGATAGGAAAATAGATTTAGGGCAAAGAAAAGTACGTGCATTTATTGATGGAGTTTCATGTGTTCTGACAAGTGCCAGAGCATGGCAGACTTGGTTCAAAAAGTAATTTCAACACACCAAGACTAAAAGTGTTAAATGTAAGATGGCATTTCATTGTAATAATGAAGTATTTTCCAAAAATGTTTAAGGATTATATGATATAATGAAACAAAAGGGGTTGTCAAAGACAGAGCTTTATTAAACCATGAAGAATGAAAACTGTATTTGAATGCTTAAGTGCAAGGAAATCCTCTTCCTGTCACCATTATTATATTATTTTGTGACTCTTATGCTAATAGTGGCATGTTTGGATGTGCCTTAATATAAGACTGTAACCACAATCAGGAGTACAAGTCATACCTCTGTAGATACAGCAAAGGGCTTTCTGAGAAATAAAATTAAACCTAAGTTTATTGCCCTGAAGAGAGGAAATTGAAACCATGAACATGCATCCTAGGTAAGATGGGGAATGACTTTTCCATCTCTATGTATATAGAAAGGCACTTAAAAAAAAAAACACATCCAACATGTCTGCAGATAGTATAAGCTAAAGCTATGCATATCAGATTACGTGAATTCATGGTAGTTTCTTCATGACTTCATATAAATATTCTCTGAACATTCTAGCCTTATACCAGCTATGCTTTCATGCACAAGATGAAGGGTTTATGTCTGGGCTAGAATGCTTAATTAGTACCTTCCTGGGTACAAAACTACAGTACCCCTTACTACAAGGATAAACTAAGGTAAATCTTTGTAAGTGATTCATTATTCTTCTCCTAAATCTAACTTTGGAAGGTTCATTTTTATTTTATTTATTCCTTATTTATTTTTTAAAGAGAGAGAGAGGGGCAGTGAGAGAGATTTAGTTCCATTTAGTTCTTCATGTGGCCATCGTTGCTCAGAAACTTCATTGTGTACGTGGTGCTGGGGTTCAAACCTGGGTCCCTGCACATGCTAGGCAAGCAACACAACTGCCAAGCCACCACTCCAGCCCCTCATTTTTATTTTTAATAAGGAAGGTGATCTTTTAAGATATTCTTTCATAGGGTTAAGAAAATATACATAAAGCACAAAGTAGATTTGTAGTAAATACTGGTTTATTTCCCCAGCATTCCTCAAACAAATTTATTTTTCATAAATATGCCTTGGGTTACACTCATTCTTTTCTAGGTCAACAAAATCCTCAATGTCTCTTTAGTTTCTCTGCCTCAGGTTTCTTATCTGTTCTCGGTGTCACAATTCTTTGAGCTACTTCTATATAATAATATGACTTTTTTTACCCCCTTGATTTTGAGAAAACTGACAACACTATTATTTTCTACTTAAAAAATTTGGTGTGAGCTTTTTATTTACTAGTATAAAAATCCATTTATCTGAACACAAAATACTGTATGATTCACCATTTTCCTGACTGAGCTCAGGTTCTCAATTTTAAAGAAAAAAAGAACCTAAATATTTTATGAAATAAAGTCAAATTAAGCAACTTTTTTAAAGAGAGGGAGAGAAAGAATCGGTTTTATTTAATTTTTCACCTGGTCTTTGTTTCTCTAACATATAGTTGTGTATGTGGTGCTGGGGTCTGAACCTTGTCCTTGTGATGGCCAGGCAAGTGCTTCAACTGCTGAGCCAATGCTCCAGCCCCAAATTAAACAATTTTAAAGGGGTAAAACACCATTTATATAATTACACAATTCATACTTGTAAAAACTACGAGATTACATAAAAAGCACAAAGAGAAAAACTGTAGTCCTATCACACAGTTCAAAAAAATGTACCCAAATTAATTTCTATGTATCTGGATTTATTACGAGTATTTTTTCTTACTTCATAAAGAGTTAATTCTGTTGACATCCTCAGTTATATAATAAACAGTCCTGATTAAATCAAATGAAAACTTTAATTAACATTTTCTTTCTTTCTTTTTTTTTTTTTTTAAGAGAGAGGGACAGTGAGAGAGACAGAGAAAGAGAGAAACAACTTTATTTAGTGTTTCACATGGCCTTAGATGCTCCAACACTTAGTTGCGTACGTGGTGCTGGGGTTTGAACCCAGGTCCTCACGCTTGCCAGGCAAGCGCCGAAACCACCGAGCCATTGCTTGAGCGCTTCTTTTTTCTTTTGTACCAGAGCTTGAACCCAGTTGTGACCACTGAGCAACATTCCAAGCTCCTTTTATTTTTTATTTTGAAACAAGTCTCACTAAAGTACTTAGGGCTTCACTAAGTTGCTAAGCCTGGCTTTGAGCTTAAAATCCCTCTGCCTCAGTCTCCCCAGCTGCTGAGGTTACAGGCTTGTGCCATTGCTCCTGGCAACAAAATAATATTTAATCTTTCATTTTTTGAAGGAGAAAAATGTAGACAAGAATATTCATTCATTGAGGGTCTTCCTGGAAGTATGTCTTAGTCCTGGCCTAATTTGTATACTCCTGTAATAGATAAGCTTCCACAGCTCCCTTCCTGTTCTTTCTTTCTTTCTAAGAGAGGGTCAGTGAGAGAAAGAGAGAAACAACTTTATTTAGTTTTTCACATGGCTTTAATTGCTCCAACACTTAGTTGTGTATGTGGTACTGGGGTTTGAACCTGGGTCCTCGTGCTTGCCAGGCAAGTGCCGAAACCGCTGAGCCACCGCTCCAGCCCCTTCCTGTTCTTTTTCAATCACTGTACTTTCCTCATTTCACTGAATTCCTTAACCTCCAGTCTTCCCTAGGAGAACAGAAACTTCATGGGATGAAGGGACAAAGTCTATGTTGCTCCTCACTAAATCCCCACTATTTCAGAATATTAATTGTACATATTAAATTAATTATTTAAACTAAAGGATACATTAAGCAACTTTCAGGCCATATTCTAATCCAGACTTAGTAATTTATTCAACTCAACCTTTTACATAATCTACAACTAAAGTACAATGTAATCCGTATTGATAATTATAATGATTTGGGGACCTAGAAGACTTTGAATTGTTTTCAGTACATTCTGTTTACTATGACTACATTTAAGTGTTACAAATATTTTTAGTAAAGTGAGTTGGAAAAAGGCTTTCTGATTTTCAGTTAATCAGAAAGGTATTTTATAATACCTTGTGCATAGCTTCACTACAATAATAAAACAAGCCAAAAAATCTTGCCTTAGACATTTTATGCGGCATAGAACCCTTAGCTTCATTTTCTAGGCACTTCCTCCCGTGACTCCAATCTTTCTACCTTTTGTTCCAGAAATCTCCTTCTACTCCAGACATTCCAAGCTTAGTAGATTCTCTAGAATATTTCTTTAGACATCCTCTTCATACCTTAGCTCACACTATTTTCTTACAAAATCACACAGAGGCATGCAAATGTGAGCACATATATAAGCTTTTTGAATCTTTCCAACCCTTGAAAACCCAATACTAGTTACATCTATTTTGAAATTCTATTTCTAGCCATCCCAAAGATAAAAAGTGCTCCTTAATTTCCTATTGCAGACACTGGTATCTATCTCTAATCTGTCATGTGTTACTTATAGGCCTATTATTTTTACTTGTCTTTTTGTTTTGTCTTGAGTTCATCTTTAATAATGTCCTTATATGTTCATTATCTGTCAGGATTGTGCTGGGTGCACTGCATTAATCTTACTTAAACCTTGAAGAGTGAGGAAACTGAGGTTCATAAAAGTCTCATAGTTAGTTACTGGTCAATCTGGGATTCAAAGGAAGAGATTTCTGGTTTTAAAAAATAATTTTTGGCTGCATTAAGGGACCTTAAACTCAACTGGTAAGTTCAAAATGTAGGTATTCAGGCCCACATCAGCTATTCTCAAGTGCCTATGGTACAAAATCATGACACAACAGCAATGTACTCCTTCTTTGCTAGATTCCTTTCCCCTCCTTTTAGCTCCCAGACCAACCCCTTGCACATAGAAACTCAGCGAATGTTTATTCATTTTTGGAATAGAACAGAATTATCTTCATTTCAGCATTTTGTCATTCCTAATTGCAAGGACACTGCCTTATAGATCTTCAAATAATGGGGAAAAAGGGAAGAGAATACTGCAACTTTATTAGCACATATGATACTAGCTAATGGTTATTAAATAATCATTGTACCAGTCACTAGTGTAAGCACAATACATGTACTTAACCTATTTAATCCTTCCAACAACCCCGTGAGACAACTGCTTTCTTCATTTTATGTACAAGACAATGAGACACAGGTTAACAACTTGCGCATAGTTACCAGGCACAGAGGGGCTCAGCAGGGACCTGAACTCATGCAGTCTGGCTGCAGAACACACACTTAAAAAAAAAAAATTAGATCACTAAGCTGCTGAAGCTTACCTTGAACTTGCAATTGCCCTGCTGCAGCCTCCCAAGAAGTTGAGATTAGAGGTGTGTGGCACATGCCTGGCTTCACAGTTTTAACAATTACTGTCCAGTCACTTCCCAAATATATACTATCTAAGATGGTGCTCAACAAAGGTTAGTTCCTTTCAATTAACTGTCTCCCTGAAATGTTTTAATATAAACACTATAAAGCCATTCAAATTGCATACTAGAAACTCGAGTGTTTTAAACCAACTACTGTAAACCAAGAACTCTACTCACAAACTCATCTTAGAATCCCAAGACTTATGTTAACCAAGCTACAGCACAAAGTGGACAAGAGACCATCTCATCCTTGGTGCTATATGGATACAGGCAAACTGAATTTGGTTTTATTTTCCTTTTTTTTTTTTTTAAAGAGGGGACAGAGAGAGAGAAAGAGGAAAAAAAGAGAAGCAATTTTTATTTAGTTTTTCATGTGACTTTCATTCTTCGGACACTTCACTGTGTACGTGGTGCTGGGGTTTAAACCCCCGAACTTATGTGTGCCAGGCAAGCACAGTAACAGCTGAGCCAACCCCTCTAGCCCCTCCTTTGTTTAACATAAATGTTGGGAGTTTTCTTTTAAGGAAATCATACATAACATAGTTTCTCTTAAAGAGTAACATTTAGTATCTTACAGGGACAACCTGGGACTCTAATGCAATATACTCAAGATGAGCCAGAGACTGGCTTAAACTGAAATGTGCTAAATTTATGAATAGAGGATCTGTTATGGTTCATTTTCACAAACATGACTCATTACAGTTTCAAAACTAGTATTTTGAGCCTCTCTAATGGAAGTAATGTTTTCATCTAAGCAGGGGAAATATAAATGGCAAGTTTTTAAATATAATAACATGATTTCCACCAGTATGAAAATGAGTTACTTCTTTTTTCTTTTAAAAGGAGGGTGGGGAGAGAGAGAGAGAAAGAGAGAATGAGAATAAATTTTATTTAGTTTTTATCTGGTTTTTGTTGTTCTGACACTTAGTTGTGTACGAGGTGCTGGAGTTTGAACTCAGGTCCTCAAGCATGCCAGGCAAATATAATACTGTTTCAGGACCTAGTCACCTATTCTTCTTTTTTTTTTTTTTTAAAGAGAGAGGGACAGTGAGAGAGACAGAGAAAGAGAGAAACAACTTTATTTAGTTTTTCACATGGCCTTTGTTACTCCAACACATAGTTGTGTACGTGGTGCTGGGGTTTGAACCCAGGTCCTCACGCTTGCCAGGCAAGCGCCGAAACCGCTGAGCCACCGCTCCAGTCCCTAGTCACCTATTCTTTAAGGCAGTTAAGATTTTCTAAGTAACATATAAAGACGTAACTTCTTCACAGTTTATTTTGCTAATTATGAAAAAACATAATAATGCCCACTCATTGTTTTAAGTTGAGTTACTTCTTATTTTAGTAGAACTTAAAAAGTTTAGTCAACTATCACACTGTTGGTGGAGCTGCAGACTGGTACAGCCCCTCTGGAAAGCAGCGTGGAGAATCCTTAAAAAAACTAGGAATGAGCCCACCATACGACCCTGCTATTCCACTCCTGGGTATATTTCCAGGGGATTTAGAATCAGCACATTATAGTGACACAGCAATATCTATATGTTCATAGCAGCTCAATTTACTTACTATTGCTAGACTTTGGAAACAACCCAGATGTCCCTCACTGGATGAATGGATCAAAAAACGGTAGTACATATATACCATGGAATTTTACACAGCAATTAGAAACAATGATATTGCAGCCTTTGAAGGTAAATGGATGGCTATGGAAGAAATTATGCTTAGTAATATCAGCTTAACCCAGAGAACCAAGGGTCGATTGTCTCCACTCATCTGTGGAGGTTGGGACTAGACCCTAGCCATTGAGAAAGGTGGTCTATTGTCATGTGTTAAATCTAGATAAGGTGTAATGTTATGCAGCCTAATACTTTTTTAGAGATACAGTGAGCAAGGAAAGGGAGGGATATGGGTGGGTAATTGGGGGGGCACTCCTGGGGGTAAATCTAGTATCCAGAAACTATACACATTTTATACTATTTTGTTTTGAACAACTTTATGGTTGTTCAAAAATAAAGAAAAAAATACTCCAAAAAAATTTAGTCAAGGCCAGTCAGATTTCTAATAATGAAAAGTCAGTGGACAAAAGACAAGGGACTTATAAAACATTCTTTAGAATACTGAGCTCCTTTTTTAAAACAAATATAAGATATGGTATAATTGCCATAATTATGAATATGTAAACATTTCAGAGCTAATAAGTGGAAGCTAATCTAATCACACTGACCATCCTTATTTCATATTCAAGACAATTGAAATACAGCATTTTAGGCTTGTAAAGAACCTTTACAGGCATCAACTCCAACTATTCACGTAAAAGAAATTAAATGTCTTCTATAATAGCACCATCAAGTGAAGAGTCAAAACATACACATATGAGGAACTGACCACTAACCCTCTTTGAGAGATCTGTTTATTACCAAGTTTTTCCTCTTGCTGAGCTAAAAATTCTATCTTTTTTTCTTTTCCTCAATAATTCCTTCCACCCACTACTCTAGAATAGAAGTAAATTTATTCCTAGACCTGGCCCTTTAACAATGTACCATCAATTCATTCACACATTCTGTTACTTCTTTAAAATTTTACTGTCGTGAATTTAGGAAAAAATGTGTGTGTATGTATATACATACATATTTATAAATAATATTTCATCCTTCTAGTTATAGTAACTGTAGCAAAGTTGTGAACATGGTACATACAACAAAAGACACTTAAATACTGATAAATTTCAGAGTTGTTTTTAATATTAAATTCCTGACACATTTAACAAGAATCATGGGGCTAAAGTGTCTCAGGGATTCTAGAAGTTCTACTTGCATGACAACTCTCTCTCTTTCCTTTCCCACAAAGATATCCTGGGAGAAGAGGGCTTTGATTAGGTTTTATAAGTATAAAGACTCAGACAAAAGAACAAGAAGATTAGGAGCTTCAGCTTTTGCGGGTAAAAGAACTCACTCCGAGGTAACAGAGTATGAGCTTAAAAGAACACAGGGCTTATAAGTATTCACCAAAATATTGACAGATCTCAAAAGTATCCAGTTTAGTCTAGGGGAGTTGCTTAAAAGAAAATGCTCTGCAAAGGAGATGGCAAGGAGATGATAAATTTGAAAGAGTTGACTAGCTGCGGGGAGAGAGAATGGCTATGTGGTTATACTCACCATGATCACACAACATACAGAACGTAAGAAAATGGTACTTATTGTGTGGGACAAATTTTTCCTTCCCTTCAAAAACTGCAGTAATGGAGGGAAAGCCAGGATCAGGTACTTGAAGAGGTAAGAGTAGAAAAACATCAATGAATAGCAGTATAAGTGAAGAAAAGAAAAATGGATCAGAAGGGTTGACAATAATTGCCACAGAAACAACAGTGCTGGTTATTTCTTGAATGAGGAGACAGTAGGAAGAAGGGCCAAGTAAACCCCTACTGGCAGAGCAGAAAGCCATATGGAAGCAACAATGATGAGAAAATTAACAAATGCTAAGGAGCAGGTCTGAGCCACTTGGAACTAAAAGAGAAAGTAACAGGACTTGAAGGAGGGGGTTAATGTCACTCTAATTCTGGAGGGTGAAGGTGCTCATAATCAACACACCCTGTTAAGTAGGTTTTTGGATTCCCTAAGTAACATGAAGTATGAGGAAATCATGTTAATATTGCAAATCTGATTTCATTTTAATTTTTTTCTATACATAAGAGTCAAATTATAAGAAAGTATGCAGAAATTCAGGATTTTTTGTTAAATGGTCAACATTCAGGTGATTATGTATGGCTCACTATTCATTTACTTAAATTAACATGCCCATAAAACTGTAGAATCTTAACTGGTGCTCAAATTGAAGACTCTGAGGCAATAAAATATCCCTAAATATAAAAAAATTATTTTTAGTCTATAGAAGTTATTATCAAGTTAAACAAGTACACCAATGCACTTTAAAAGTATTTTAGTGGTTCATTTTAACTATCAATAGAATGCCTGCTAAGCAAACA
The DNA here is from genome assembly GCA_004027875.1 of Aplodontia rufa. Taxonomy (NCBI): domain Eukaryota; kingdom Metazoa; phylum Chordata; class Mammalia; order Rodentia; family Aplodontiidae; genus Aplodontia; species Aplodontia rufa. The sequence goes on from PVKS010000565.1 coordinate 178,899, forward strand.
AATGACATTTAGTAAAGATAATCAGATGGAGACAGTTTTGCTGTTAAGGAAACAAAATGGAAGATAACATTTCTTGAACACTTCAGTTAAATAAGGTTTTATGCACCATGATAAAGACAGTATAATCTACTCCTGCCCCTAAGATTCAGAAGTTTAGTGCAGGTTTCTCTTCCAAGTGCCCATCAGTAATGTGTGTTAGTAAATTAACTAGTTGGCATTATATTTATAGGTCAGTTATTATAAGCAATAACCATTCACTAGCCAATTACTTTATGAAATGTGCATGTGCACAGGTATACCTGTTAAATTTTAGTTTCTCATTCACAGTACTCATTCCCACAATTAACTAAAGACATCTCAGTGTAAATTAATAGATTACTTTGGAACCAAAGAATCTTTAGTTAAAATGAATTCTAGAATTCACCTAATCAAACTTCTCTCTCTATGCAGGAACTGCCTTTGTACCATCCAATGAATGCATAAATACATATAATGGTATAATAAATTACTCCATTTATATATAGTTGTATCTTTTATAGTTCTTCTCTGACTCAAAATCTGTTTCCTTGTACCTCTCACCTGTGCAAATTCTGCCCTCCAGAGGTACATGAAACAATCTTTTCCTAGTCACTATTCTCTTTTCTGGGTTAAACATCCTTCATGTGTTTCTGTAGACTTTTATAAGAATGACTTCATGTTTCTATGCTCTGCTGGTCACCTTCCCTGGGATAAACCAAGTTTGCCCATACTTCTTTTAAATATGTTAAGAGAACACCATCTAACCCACATACGTAACCATCTGTTTTGAGTGAACATTTCTACTTCTGAAGTTCAAGATTTAATTTGTTTTCTCTTTTGCAAATGAGATTCAACAGATGACTCATATATAGCTCTAGTTTTATCAAAATAAGCAAGTTCTATTTGCAAAGTAAAGTCCTCGTCTCTTACACTGTAGTGGACACTGTCATTTGTTTTGGTGCATTGAATCTGAAGTTCCTTTGTGGGTTTGAGGAATCAATCTGGTGTGAAGTAAAGACCATCAATCAATCCTATAGGTGCTAGTAATCTAGTAGGCAATGGTGGGTAGCAATACAATTCCTGTTACAGAAGTTGAATATGTACTGCAAGGAAGTAATATTGAGTTCTCAGTGGAGGAGTGGCAGGAATACAATCATGATATTGATGGTGACTTCTTAACACTCTGTTGTATCAATGGCTTTCTCAGCCTACTAGGTTCTTCTACAACATACTATGCTGCTTTCTTTTTTGAGGATACCCTCTTCAGTCTATTTAAGACTCTGACTCTGCACCAGGCTGCCTGCCTGCCTTTAAGAATTCCCTCCTCGCTCTGCTTGGGCTTGTCTTCCTAAACTTGGCTCTACTCCTATGTGATATGCTTCTCATTCAATTTGGGTTCCGAATTCCACTCTGAGGAACTGCATCTTGCCCCCCTTATTCTACTGAGAACACTGCCATAGTCTCTACCACAACTAATGGCTTCAGGACTGAACTGTTATGAAGGAAAGAGAATTCTGACTTATTTCAAGATGTTCTGATTTTTTTGAGTCTGACATTTTACTCAATATTTTAAGATATCCTTTGTAACTTTCTGACACACATTTCATAAACATGTCTTTTATTTTTGTCAAAGCTACTGATTAAAACTGCTCAAAAAGGGCCTGGAGCAGTGGCTCAGTGGTTATGGCACTTGCCTAGCATGTGTGAGGATGTGGGTTTGAACCCCAGCACACATACTCAACGAAGTGTTGGAGCAACGAAAGTCACATGAAAAACTAAACAAAGGGCTGGAGCAGTGGCTCGGCAGTTACGGCACTTGCCCGGCATGCCCAAGTATGGGTTCAACCCCAGCACCGACGGACACAACTAAATGTCAAAGCAACTAAAAGCCATGTGAAAAACTCAGTAAAATTTGATTCTCTCTCTCTCTCTGTCACACTCACATACACTCTCTTTTTCTCACTGTCCTTCTTCAAAAAAAAAAAAAAAAAAAAAAAAAAAAAAAAAAAAAAAAAAAAAAAAAAAAAAAAAAAAAAAAAAAAAAAAAAAAAAAAAAAGCAACTCATAAAGAGAGCCCTAGAGAACATAGTCCTGAATAACACAGTAAGAGACAAAACTGTTTTCTGGCAGTGGTCTGGTGAACAAATTTTATTTTTACCTTAAATCCAGCACTGTTGAAAAGAAAAGTATGAGTCCTAACTAGGAAGGATAAATAAACCTTAACCAATGAGCACAAGGCAAACTGCTAAGTGGCCAATGGGATTGCACTTTTAGATATATGTAAGAGTGGAATAAGGTAAAAAGGTAAGGGATGACTGATATCATGTCACTGAGGACTCAAAGAATAGTATAAGACAATAAAAATCATCAAATAAAAAGAAGACAGTATATATTTTTATTATAAGTATGAAACATTAAAAATATGGAAAAATCCTTGTTTCTGGCCCATGGTAATTTATTGCCCTTTTGTTTCTTTTCTTTGGGGGGGTTAAAGGGAATAGAAAGAAGCTCAGCCATATATTTAAAAGGATATTCATTGTATTTTATTGAGCATCTCTAGATGTTTGTAGGAGGAAGATTTATGGGCCAAGAGATACCACATATTAATAGAACAGAGCATGTCACTAATCTTTTCAAACTGTTAACTAGATGTTAATCTCCCTGTATATACTCCTTTCAATGGCTCTTTCACACACTCTAAATAAAGTTCTCAGTATGCTGCTCAAGCCATTTCAAGATCTATCTATATTTTTGAGATTTCTAGTCACACCCCCTTTTCATATAACTTTAGCAATTCCAATCTCTGTGGCTATTCAAATAATTTAAGACATTTTTTTCTTTAGCTGATTTTTTTTTTAGGGTTGAGGACTGAACTCAGGGCCTTGTGCGTGCTAGGCAAGCGCTCTGCCACTGAGCTAAATCCCCAACCCCCTTTTAGCTGGTTTTGAACACTGTTCCCGTCCTCTAAAATGGCTTGATATTCTTTGTCCATCTGGCTGTTATTTTCCTTAAATACAGCTCATGCAGGGATGGAGTGGTGGCTCAGTGGTTATGGCGCTTGCCTGGCATGTGCAAGGACTTGGGTTCGAACCCCAGCACTGTGTACACAACCAGGTGTTGTAGCAACAAAAATTTCCAGAAAAACTGAATGGGACTGATTCTTTCCCTTACTGTCCCCACCTCTTTCATTAAAAACAAAACAAAACAAAACAAAGCAAAAAAACCAGTTCAAGTGTCACATCTTCCTGGGAGATTTTTTTTCTTCCATACACGCTACTGTCTTGTTCTATGCTCTCATAATACCCTATGCATATCTCTAATAGTTTCCTATGCTAATAGCTAATTTCATCCCTACTACACTGTTGTTGCAGCCGGGAACTATCTTGGTTCCCTGAATTCCCAGGAATTGGCACAGTATATCTCAGCAGACACTTAGTAAAATCACAGAAAAAATGACCAGCAATTTGTAAGCACTGCCCATTATTTGCTGTAACTCAAATTCTGAACTTTAATAAAAGATAATTATTTAGATCTCTGAAGCTCCTGGTAATTTTGTTTATATTTTTATAAATTCTGGACAGATAATAAAACTATTTCAGAAAGAATTATCTTTAATTAAAATGCTTATTAATTTACATTGGACATAATTATTTCAGTTCTTCCAGTTTTACTATACAGATTTTCTATTGTGAGTGTAGTGGCTGTAGTGAGTTATTGATGACCTTAAGGATTTCTTTTTCTTTGAAAATGTTAAAATTAATTTACTTGTTTTATTGGTTTATTATGCTGTACTAAATCCATACAAGCACATAATATAACTAGATCAATCTCATTTCCCAGTACCTTTCCTTTCCCTACCCTCCTCTCTTTCCTTGATCCACTTGCTCTATTCTACAGATCTCCCTTCTACTATTTCAGTGTGCTATAATTATATACGTATGTATACACATACATACAAACATGGGATTCATTATGGTAAATTTATACCTGGACACAGCCTAATTTGGTACATTTAATTACCCAGTACTTCCCCAGGCCCTCCCCTTTTTCCAAACCTCCCGCCTCTTGATCCCTTCCTATACTCTATTAGTGTAAGGATCTCTTTTTCTTGTTAGCTTCAATGGCATATTATTTTTCCTTCTTTTAGACTATCTCTTTCTCCTTGTCACCTGTTGCTTCCCTTTGACTCCTACTCTTTTTTCCTAGTTCTAGAACAAGGCCAGGAACACGCTTAGGACATGACAGAAACTAGTGATGATGAAAGGGAGGAAATGAATTCTAGTAGTCATATACTTTTCTTTCCCTGTATTCGTTTCTTGGCTAGAGTGAGGGCACACTGATCTTCACAAAGACTTCAACTCCAGTGCCTCACTCATAACTACTTCCTCCATCTTTACCATCTTGTAATTTTAGACACACAAAAATATAAACAAAAGAGGGGAAACCCCTTTTGCTTCATGTCTAGTTCCCTTTATCCTTTCCTGTTTTAAAAAAATTCTACACAGCAATTTTAAAATAGTTTCTATTCTTATAATCTGTCATATAGAGAGAGGAGCGTCCGTTTTCCAGTGAAGCAGAGAAATATGTGCCTGTATAAAAATGTTTTCACATGTAGATAGTTTTCAACATTAAGATACTGTTAATTCTGCTCATGTATTATAAATCAGGTATGGGTCACCATACTCATCTTGCAGATGTTTTGAAAAGATCGATGTTGTATTAATTTAAAAGTTTCTAATATAAACAATATTTACTGAAAACAATTTGAAAAAAGATATAAAAAACTCTAATTTGTGTGCTCTATTAGAAGCTTAGTTCAGCGGTTGCATGCTTTTCTGGAATGTGTGAGGACGCAGGTTCGAACTCCAGCACCACGTACACAGTGAAATGGTGGAGCAACGAAAGCCACATGAAAGACTAAATAAAATTGATTCTTTCTCATTGTCTCTCTCTCTCTTAAAAAAAAAAAAAAGAAGCTTGCATTCTATGACATACATAGTAAAAGATGGATTTACTTTCTTTTAGGTAAAGAAATGTAAGCTATTTACAGCTTTGGTAAAATGGGGGAAGGGAGAGCACCCGAAATCCTGGTTTGCCTGTGATGCTATTGATTTATACTAGTTATGGAGTAACTACAAAAGTCCTTTCATTCTCAAAAGTATCCCAGTTTGGATGATGGTAAAGTACATGGTTATCTTACCTTTTTAAAAAAATTTTTAAGGAGTTGAGTTACTGTACAATTGTAAATACATATAAAGTAACAATATGATATGTGTATGTTCTTAAACCAGAATTATCCCCACATTGCCCACACCCCAGTCTCTTCATTCTTCTTTATTTTGCTCCTACAAGCGATATAAATGCTTAGATTGTGAATTTTCCAGAATTAAATGATTGCATAAGTATTATGCAATTCTGGGGGGGGGTAAAGATTATGCTACATTGTTGATTTTCTCCCTAAATCGCTACCTATTCTCCCTCCCTATTCTCTCCCCGCTTTCCCTACCTATCCCCTCTCCCTCCCCTGCTACATATCTATGGTTGCTCTAGATTATGTGTTGCTACAGCTTTGATGGGTCTAATGCATGAGACTGACTACCTTTCACCAAAGCCTGGGTTTAGCTCCAGCCTCCACAAATGAGTGAAAACATTCGGACCTTGACTCTGGGGATTTGGCTAACTGCGCTCAACATGATTTCTTTCATTGCCGTCCATTTATCTTCAAAGGCTGCAATATTGTTGTTTCTAATTGCTGAGTAGAATTCCACTGTGTGTTTACATGCACACACACACACACATACACATACATACATACATATACACACATACACATAACCACAGTTTTTGAACCATTCATCCAAAGAAGGGCATCTGGGTTAGTTCCATAATTTCATTATTGCAAACTGAGTTGCTGCAAACATAGATTTTGCTGTGTTGCTATAATGTGAGGATTCTAACACTTCTGGGAAAACACCCAGAAGAGGGATAGCTGGATTGTATGGTGGATCCATCCTTAATATTTGAAGGATTCTCCATATTGCTTTCCAGAGTGGCTGTACCAGTCTACAGTTCCACCAACAGTGTGCTAGTGTTCCTAGCTCCCTGCAACCCCTCCAGGATCTGTCATTGTAAATATTCTTCATCTTTGCCAATCTTACTGGAGTGACGTAAAATCTTAATGTAGTTTTGATTTGCATTTCTGATTACTAGTAATTCAGAACACTTTCTCATGTATTTATTGGCTTGCTCAAATTCCTCTGTTGAGAAGTCTCTATATAGCTCCTTGTCCATTTATTGAATGGATTGCTTGTGTTTTTGGTATTGCTTTTTCAGTTCTTTGTAAATTTTGGATATTACTCCCTTGTTGGGGGAGTCACAGGCCAGGGTTGTCTCCCCATTCTGTAGGTAGTCTCTTGACAATTTTGACCAATTTCTTAGCTATGTAGAAGCTTTTCAGTTTAATGACATCCCACTCATTGATTTTTTTTACTTTAACTCTTTTGCTTTGGGAGTCTTGTTGAGAAAGTCTTTGCCTACTCCCAAATGCTGGAATGTTGGGTCCTAATTTTTCTTCCGCAACTGATGGTAGCTGGTTTAATTCCTAATTCCATGAGCCATTTTGATTTGATTCTTGTGCAAGGTGAGAGATAAGGATCTAATTTCAACTTCCTGCAAATGCCTGTCCAGTTTGTCCAGCACCATTTATTGAATAGGCTGTCATTCCTCCATGTTATATTTTGACCCCCTTTGTCAAAGATCAGATATTTAAAGATTTGTGGGTTTGTCTCAGAGTCTTCTATCCTATTCATTTGGTCTTCATTACAATTTTGATACCAGTACCATGCTGTTTTTGTTATTATAGCTCTACAGTATAATTTTAGATCTGATATTGAGAATCTACCTGTTTCATCTTTTTTGCTTAGTAATGTTTTGGCTATTCTGGGTTTC
>PVKS010000566.1:0-88189 GCA_004027875.1 Aplodontia rufa
GTGTAAAAATTCACCCATGTTGAGGTTATTATTAGCTTAGCCAACTTTCATTCTGTTTCTGATTGTATTCTACCTTTAACATATAAAGCATTTGACCCTTGAGTCTCTGAGTTTGGGATATTTCACTCAGCAGAATTTTTTTCCATCCATCCATTTGGCTGCAAATGACATGATATCATTCTCTCTAATAGCAGAGTAGAATGCCATTGTAAATATGTACCACAGAGAAAATTCAATTTTAAAATGTGTAAAATAAAAAATAAATGGTATGGTATCAAAATAAAAAAAAATTCCTCACAGTAAAGGAAATGAGCACAAAGAGAGAGAATCTATAGAGTGGGGGAAAAAATCTTCACCACCTGCACCTCAGGGCATTAATATCCAGGAAATACAAAGAACTAAAAAACTTAAGAAAATAATAATCCAATCAATAAATGGGCAAAAGAACTGAACAGACACTTTTCAAAAGAAGAAATGCAAATGGTCAACAATATATGAAAAAATAACATCTCTAGCAATTAAAGAAATACAAATTAAAACTACACTGAGATTTCATCTCACTCCAGTGAGAATGGCAATAATCATGAACATGAATAATAATGAATACTGGTGAGGATGTGGGGAAAAGGATACATTTATACATTATTGGTGGGACTACAAATTGGTACAACCAAAGTGGAAAGCAGTTTGGAGATTCCTCCGAAAACTAGGAATGGATCCAAAATTTGACCCAGTTATCCCACTCCTTGGTATATGTCCAAAAGATCTAAAATCAGCATACTGATGGTGCAGCCACATCAATGTTTGTACCACCACAACTCACAATAGCTAAGCTACGGAACCAGCCAAGGTACTTTGCAATAGATGAATGCATAAAGAAATTGTGGCATATACACAAAATGGATATTACTCAGCCATAAGGAAGAATGATATTATGTCATTTGCAAGGAAATGGATGGAATTGGAGGTGATCTTGCTAAGTGAAATAAGTCAGTCTCAAAAAAACTAAATTTGAATGTTCTGATATGTGGAACTAACCCAAAATAAGAAAAAGAGCAGAGGACTAGACAAAGAGGAAGGAGATGGAGGAAGGAGGAATGAGACAGGGAAAATTCATAGAATTAATCAGACTTTCCTATGTCCACTCTGTGGACACAGTGAATCTCATCAACATGTATATCAACAGGTCACTAAATTAAAAAAAAAAACTATTAGTAAATAACAGATCAGTAGAGTAAAGGGAAGAGAACAGAATGGGGAAGGAGAAATACTAGGGACTGAGTCAGAATAAGCTATACTGCATACTTTTATAAAAATGTCATTTTTTATCTGATTGTAAAGTATATTTGAAAAGAACAATGTGGGAAGAAGGGAAAAGAAGGGGAAATACTGGGAACTGAGTTAAAATAAGGTATACTCCAAGCTTTTATAATTATGTCAATGTATATTCTATTATATCAAAAAAGGAATGGTATGGGAGAAGGGTGGGAAAGGGGAAAAACTGGGGACTGAATTAGAATAAGTTAAGCCCCATGCTTATATAATTATGTCATTGTATATTCTCGTGTCAGTTATACTTAAAACAGAATTAGTTTAAAAAATGTGCAAAAGATCTGAATAGGCATTTCTCTAAAGAAGTTATACAAAATGCCAATAATCATTGAAAAAAAATGTTCATCATTCTTCATCAGGGAAGTATTTGTCAAAACCACTGAAAAAAATCACCTCACACCTCTAGGATGACTATAATAAAAGAGAGAGATAATAACAAGTGTTGACAAGCACCTGAACAGATAGATAGGAGCCCTTGTTAACTGCTGTTGGAAATATAAAATAGTGCAGCCTCTTGAAAAAGTTTCTTGGTTCCTTAAAATGTTATTGAGTTACAGCATGACCCAGCAATTCCATTCCTAGACCTCTACTCAAGAAAGATAAAACATGTCACATAAAAAATTATACATGAATGTTCATAGCATCGTTATTCACATAGGCAAAAAGTGAAAGCAGTGTAGATTCCCATGAGCTGATGAATGAGTAGTTTCGTTTATTCAGTGGAATTTTTTTAGCCATTAAAAGGAAGACAGTATTGATATATGCCTTGTAAGCCTTGAAAACATTGTGTTAAATGGACAAAGCCAGTCACAAGGTCACATACTATGATTCCATTTATATGAAATATACAGAATAAGCAAATTTGGAAAAATATAGGTAGATCCATGATTATCAGGGCTGAGGAATAGGAAATGAGGAGTGACTATTAATGGGTGTGGGATTCCTTTTGGAGTGATTAAAATGTTCTGAAATTAGTGGTGATGGCTGCACAGCTTGTAGGATGTATTAAAACTGCTGGACTGAGGTAGACATGGTGGCACACACCTGGAATCCCAGTAACTCTGGAGGATGAAGCAGGAGGAAGGCAATTCAAGGCCAGCCTCAGTGGCTTAGTGAGGCCTTCTCTCAAAATAAAAAGGACTGGGGATGTGGATAAGCACCCCGGGGCTCAATCCCTGGTACCAAAACAAAACAAAATAAAACAACAACAAAAACAAAACAAAACAAAAACCTGCTGGATTTTCTATCTTTAAACACAAATTATGTTGTATGTGAATTTCATCTCAATAAAAACAACAAGAAACCTGAACAAATGTAGAAAAAATGTGAATGTCTATTAGCTGTTAAAATGTGGTAGACGCTTACAATGAATAATGAAATTTTTCTAAATTGTTGGTGGTGATGCTTGCACAACTCTGTGGATATGATAAAATCGTTGAACTGTTCACTGCAAATAGGTGAATATTATGGTATGTGCATTATGTTTCAAAAAATCTGCTAAACACAATGAATGTACTCTCTGTATCTACCTACTGAAGTATATCAGTTAGTCCTAGGCTTTGTGGGAAGATCTCTTCAGGAGTCCAGCCAATATTGAAAGAATTCAAATTATGAGGTGGGTTTTCATTTACCTCCATTGCCATTTTTCTACACTTCACAATATTTACCTCTTTCTTAATTTTTAATTTTATCTTTTTTTGTGTATGTGTGTGGAATAGAGGATAGAACCCAGGTCCTCCTGCATCTTAGGCAAGAACTAGCCCTTTTTAAAAATTTTATTTTGAGACATGATCTGGCTAAGTTGCCCATACTGGCCTCGAACTTGCCATCCTGCCTCAGCCTCCTGAGCCGCTGAGATTACAGCTATGCACCACTGCATCCAGCTATTTCTCAGATTTTAAAATCTAAATTTAAATTTTATTTTTAAAATTCTTTCTTCTTCTTCCTTCCTCTTTCTTCCTTCTTTTTCTTGTTCTTTCTTTCTTTTCTGCTTAAGGACGAACTCAAAATTGTGTAAGACGAAGACTCCACAAAATATAGGACTATCCCAAGCTATAGCAGTGCTACAAAGAGAGACAAAAATACTTGTCTAACAGGGCTCGTATATTAGCATGAGAAGAAAAATAACAATTAGATAAAGTATATGAAATGATAACTGCTACAGGGAAAAATATATTGGGGAAGGGAGCTAAGTCCTGTGCGGGCATTGAAATTTTAGATAGCCTGCGCATGTAGGTAGGCCCCACTGTGAACTTCAATCCCAAAAGAGGTGAGGAGAGCTGTGCGCACAGCTTTCTGCAGGAGGAGCCAGTGTTCATGTGCATCCTTAATTAGTTCCTCGTGAGGTATTTCTAGGAGGACGACACAGAGTTGAAGTGTGCACACATTTTTCATGGTGCAGATCATCTGCTTGCTCTGCAGTTCTGGAGAATGCTTCCCCTCACCCCCAAAATGTGTGTATTAATATTTTTCTTTTAAAAATTACTGATTTGTTCAGGAAAGAAAAAAGAAAACAGAAAACACAATCTCATTATTTTAAACTGAAGATACATTTTAAAAGAATGTTGAATTATTCTTCATGTTTTTTTCTTTTTCTTTTTTGGCTCTTTCCTTCATGGATTGGATTCTAACATTTCTTTTAGGGTGTTTATCTTTTTTCTTATATTTGATAAATATATTTTAAAATCTGAGTATAGACTAGCAAGAGGCAGTTCTGTGATATTAAATTTTATGTAATTTTTCTACCTTATGAATTTTCTGAGTTTTATTCTGCCAAATATATTATTTTCTTTTCTTAAAATTATTAACATGTATGTATTCTTAGAAAGGTCTGTTATAAGAGAAGAAAAATTCTCCTAGAACTTTTGAGTTCATTAAAAATAGATTTAATTTTTTTTTAAAGAAAGAGAGACAGAAAGAGAGAAAGAGAGAAAATTTTTTATTTAGTTAGTTTTTCATCTTGTTTTCATTGCTCTGACACTTAGTTGTGTATATGGTGCTGGGGTTTGAACTCAGGTCCTCATCCATGCCAGGCAAGCATTCCAACTGCTGAGGCACAACTCCACCCCTAAAAATAGATTTATTTTTAATTCATCTAGAATTTACTTTGGCAATTGATATAAGGCAAACGTATTTCTCCCAGTATCTTTAGATAAGTATCTCATTGATTAATGTTAGTTAAATAATCTATTAAATTTCAAATATTACTTTTACCATACAGTAAAAATTTATATCCATCTAGTTTGTGTCTGGATTTTCTCTTGTGGTTTTTTTAAATTTACGTGTTCTAAATTGTTACTATCTATGTATGTATCTATCTATCTATCTATATCATATGATATATATGTGATATATATACTTATAAACCTGTACTCATTTTTTTATCTTTTCAAAAACTATTCAACTAGCTTTGACATTTATAGCTTGAGAAATAAAACATGCAAATAAAATAGCTCTTGATTTAGGAAGTGAAGTTATCCACTAGTTGGGAAACTGGCCAGATTGTGGTCATGATAGAGGAGAGGGGTTACGATGGAGAATAAGTAAAGAAATCCTTATACTAGAGGTGGATGTGGATAGCTGAGGCAGGCACAGCTGAACACTAGCTGATGACATTTTTGAGAACTAATTAAGGCAATGTCAGGAAATTTTTGTTTTATTTTTCTGTATTATCTAAATTTTTTCTCATGCAGGTTGAAAACCACTGAAAAACAGTCAATTTTTATGGGCTCTTATATTTGAAGCCAAATCAGTCAGATTACAAACCCCATGGCACTAATCACCTAAATGATTATTCACATGCTCCGAAAGCTTTAAGAGAACTGCCAAATCTTGTGGACTTTAGGGCAGTATTAGCAATTAGGAAGGCATAATTCTACGTGTTTTATCAAGTGAAATTGATTCTGGTTTGGATGTCTTCATTTGGACCAAAAGTATTTTAATCAGAATAAATACAGCTACCATCTACTAGGAACTCAGAATATTAAATGGCAATTTAATTGGTATAGAGTTTCTTAGTGAAGGATTAGTGTAGTAAGATTAAATAGCTTTAGTTTAAAATAGATTTATTTTGCTTAGATTAAAGAGATTCTATCATGATCTATATTTTAGCTTTTGCTTTTCGGTCCTTGGCAATTTAGGACTATGTGGTTTCTTATTAAAAGTGTCTTTAATTCATTTTCAAGTTTGCCTATTAGTTCAATGAGTTAACTGATAGACTAGTATGTGCATGTTTCATTGTACTTTGTGGTTATTTAAAACTGCACATTCTTGGGGTTGGAGTGGTGGTTCAGCAGTTAAGGCACTTGCCTGGCATGAGCAAGGATGCAAGTTTGAACCCCAGCACTATGTACACAATGAAGTGTTGGAGCAATGAAAGCCACATGAAAAACTAAGTAAAATTGATTCCCTCTCTCTTTCTCTCACTGTCCTTCTCTTTAAAAAAAAAAATGCATATCCCTTCTCAGGTGCAGTGGCACTGTAATCACTGGGATTGGGGAAGCCGAGGCAGGAGGATCGTAGCCTCAGAAACTTAGTGAGAACTTAAGCTACATAGTGAGACCCTGTCTCAAAATAAAAAAAATAAAAAGGGCTGGGAATGTAGTTCAGTAGTAGAGCACCTGTGGGTTCAATCCCTAGTACCAAAAGGGGGGCGGGGGGAGAGGCATTCCCTTCCGTTCAGTAATGGTTTAAAAATGAAATGCTCCCTAAAGAATACTGAGAGTATATATAAAATATTTTTGTAACAAAATGCTATTTGAGGTAATGCATATATTCATTAGCTAGATTTAGTCATTCTACAGTGTAGATATCCTTCAAAACATACTGCTATACATGGCAATCCCATATAATTTTAACTGTTAATTAAAAATGAAACACTTCTACAATTTCTTTTCTTTCTCCTCCATTTCTCTCTTTAAGTTAGCATGTAGACCTATATCTGCCTGAACAGAGTGAAAAAAGAGGTTATAATGTCACAGGTTTAAATCTTAATTCTAGAGACTCAGGTGTAAGACTGATCTCTTGTGATGGTTCATTTTTGTTTCTGTTCTTAACTGGGTTGTGGGGTGCCTAGATAGTTAGTCAAACATTATTCTGAGTGTCAATAGATTACCCTATCCAATATGGGTGGGCCCCATCCAAACACTGGAGACCTAAATATAACAAAAATGGCCAAATTAAAGAGAATTTGTGGGGGTGAAGCAGTGGCTCAGCAGTTACAGCAATTGCCTGGCATGCGTGAGTACGTGAGTTCAAACCCCAGCACCACATACACACCCAACTGTCCGAGCAACGAAAGCCACATGAAAAAACTAAATAAAATTGATCCTGTCTCTCTCACACACAGTCCTTCTTTCTTTAAAACAAAACAAAAAAAGAATTTGCTTTCTTTGCCTCTTTGTTTTTTAAAGAGAGAGGGGGACAGTGAGAGAGACAGAAACAACTTTATTTAGTTTTTCACATGGCCTTAGTTGTTCCAACACTTAGTTGTATAACGTGGTGCTGGGGTTTGAACCCGGGTCCTCGTGCTTGCCAGGCAAGCGCCAAAACCACTGAGCCACCGCTCCAGCCCCTCTTGGCCTCTTTTGAGCTGGGATATTTGTCTTCTGCCTTAGTTCTTAAATTCAGACTGAAATTTATACCATTGGTTCTCCGGTTCTCAGGTGTTTGGACTCAGGCTAGACCTATGCGTTGCTCTGTTGGGTCTCTAGCTTACTATCTCTAGATCTTGGCACTTTTCAGCTTCTATAACCATATAAGCCAATTCCTTATAATAATTTTATCTATCATCTATTGATCATTTATCATCTATCTACCATCTATTAATTTTATTGGTTCTATTTCTCTAGAGAATCCAGACTAATATCTCATTTTGTTATTTTTCTTATTTCACCTTAACTTCAACTTTATGCCTCCTGTGTTATTGGACTGATGAGAAATCCAACTCGGATTTTCTTGTTATTGAAACCTAGAGCAGCACAGGAAGCCCAAACATTAAGCCAAGGAGCAGTTTTCAACCTTGCCATTGATCGTTAATCCATTTGTCATTAGTTACTGCTGACATACTCATTGCCTTGGATTACCTGTTCTCTTTAGGAAAGGTAGTTTTTACACCTTTGGGGCCAACACTGGTGCAAGAGCATTTCTGATGAAGCTTAAAACATGAAATTGCTTCCCCTTTTAGGTCATGTCAGGGTATAGTCTGGGAATAGGACATGGGTCCAAATTGTTTGTGGGATCTTCAGAGGGATACATATTCCTCCAATGGATTGAACTTAATATTGTTTAGATGTCAGTTTCCCCCAAACGATCTATAGATTCAGTGTAACCCCAATCAAAATCCCAGCAAAATTGTTTTTAAGAAATTAGTGTGCTACCTCATTCCCAGACTTGTTATAAAGTTATGTATTAGTTAAGACTATGATAATGGAGAAACGACACTCACATAAATCAATGGAACAAAATCGAGAGTCTAGAAATATATCTACCCATATATGGCCAAATTATTATTATTATTATTATTATTATTATTATTATTATTAAAAGAGATAGAGGGACAGTGAAAGAGAGAGAGAGAGAATAAATTTTATTTGGTTTTTCATCTGATATTTTTTACTTCAACAATTAGCTGTGTACGTGGTGTTGGGGTTTGAACTCGGGTCCTTGCGCTTGCAAGACAAGCGCTGTAACTGCTGAGCCACTGCGTCAGCCCTGGCCAAATTATTTTTGATTAGGAAAAAATATTCTAAAAAAGCTGAGGAGATACAGAACAGATTCGTTGCTGTCATGGAGCTTGCTTTTAAATGGGCAAGACAGAATTTTTTAGAGTAACAAATGTTTGAATAATGAAATTTGATGGTAATCAGTGCCATAAAGCAATAAATCAGGATAAAGACATAGTAACTCACTCATAGGAAGGGACATTTAAGTACAATGAACAAAATAATTCAATGTTGGGCAGGAATGTGAACAATAAGAAAGAACAAATTTCACAGGACCTCCTTTTAGGTTTATCAATTTAATGTTTTTTTGTTTCTTTATCATTTCAACAAATACTTGTTGAGTCCCTACTTTGTGCCAGGTATTATTCTTGGTGCTTGGAGACAAAGCAGTGAGTAAAATAGAAAAACCAAACCAAACCAAACAAAAAACACTCTGTCCCGGTCCCAGTGCAGCTTTCTCTTTTGAAGGGAAGCAAAGAATAAACTACACATATACATAAGATGTATGGTATGTTAGAGGAAATGCTAAGGTGAAAAAGTTCAAGAAGGATATGGAGACTTTTGAGTGTGCGACTGATGTAGGTAGGTTATGGTGGTTTCCATTTTAGATACAATAGGCAAGAAAAGCTTACTGAGAAGATGACATCTGAACGAAGAGGGAAAAAAATCACATAGAGATGAGGGTGGCAGTGGGGAAAGATAATTCAAAAAGAGGAAGGAGCAAGTGGAAAGGTCCCAAGCTGGAACACAGCTGGTTGGCAGGGAGCATTTGGGGAAGAATGGAGGCAGATAAGATGGTGCCTGGGGGGCACTGGACAGATTCTAGGGGTCTCATAGGTCATTTGCAGGGACTTGATGCTTACTTAGACATGAGAAGCCACTCGAGGAACTTAAGAATACAAGATTTAGGTCTTTATTGGAGTGCTGCAGTTGTGTTTTAATTTAAACTGTTCTGTAAAGAGAAGGGGGAAAATTACTTTTCAAAATCAACTGTGTTTATGTTTTTGAAAGAAGGAAAAGAGAACAACAAACCTCAGAAACATAAGTAAATGTATTTTGTTCAGGAACAAAGCAATGAGAATGAATCATAGAGCCACAGAATCACAGTTCTGTCCAAAGTGCTCAGGAAATGGCTTGGTCCCTAATTAATTATTCCATGTTGTTAAACTCTGTGGAGATAAATTTAGCTGGCAGTAGGTGGAATGAGATGGGTTCTTGTGAAAACATGTTTTCAATGATGTTGGCAAAGAATGCTCTGTAAACTCAAAACAACTGAAACTATGTCCTAACAGGGTGAAGACTGATGTGTTACATTCCTAGCAATGACTACTTGGGTTCATTTCTGATCCTGAGACACAGACGAAGATGTTAGCATTTGATTTAGCAGAATGGGTGAGGATAGCAAGAATCAAGGAGATGGTCTGGAAAAGTGCAGGTGCAATGGGGCACCTTTGTGGAGATCCTAAGAGCTGATTTTAGGTGCAATTTAGGCATATTTGTTGTCAGGGCTTACTCTTGGTTAAGGATAAGCTACCAATAAAGGGAAATTGAATTGCATTAGCCCCTGACCTGTACTAATTTCATTCATTTAGTGGAGTAGAAGGAAAATTGCTATTTTAATGGCTGACAGCACAATTTTGAAAAGAAAAATTTTTGTTTTTGTATATTTAACCTGAAATGAGCCTTTTGCATGCCAAGAGGACAGGGCAAGGATAGTAAAGTTTTTTGTCACAAAGTGAGAAGAATTTGGATTTTGCATCAGAATGACAAAGGGGAGTGCAGGGAAAGGATACCCTAGCACTGGTGGAGCAGTAGGGGGAAAGGGAAAGGAAATCCTGGACACATGCACCAGCGTCTGGGGCTATAGCAGCGCCAGGGAGATGTTCCTTTGGGGATGATGACCTAAGGACTGTTGAGAACAAGGATGTCTAATAGTAACATTTCAGTTGTTTGTAGGGCAATGGTGAAATCCCTACCTGTTTTAGCCAGACTTCTTGCCTCTGTGACTAAAACATCTGACAAGAACAATTGGAGGAGGAAAAGTTTATTTGGGAGTGTTTTTAGTCAGCTTTTCATTACTGCGACCCAAGAGCCCAACAAGAACAATTTAAGGAGGACAAGTTTATTTCGAGGGCTCACGACTTCAGAGGTCTTAGTCGGTGGGTGGCCGGCACCATTCCTTGGGGCTCAAGGTGAGGCTGAACATCATGGTGGAAAGCATGGCTCCAGGAGCAGAGAGAGACTCCAGTCGCCAGATACAAAATATATACCCCAAAGGCATGCCCCCAAAGACTCACCTCTTCCAGCCACACCCTCTGTCCCACAGTTGCCAATTAATCCCTATTAGATTAACTCACTGATTGGGTAAAGGCTCTTAGAAGCCAATAATTTCACCTCAGCCTCACTGAACTGTCACATGTGAGATTTAGGGGGATACCTCATATTTAAACCATAAAGGGGGGCTCGCACTTTCAGAGGGCTCAGTCCATGGACAGCCAGCTCCATTGCTCCTAGCCCAATGTGAGGTGGAACATCATGGCAGAAGAGTATGGTGGAGGAAAGTGGCTCAGGGCATTGCATCAGGAAGCAAAGCAAGAGCCTAAGTTCAGCTCAAAAATATATACTCCAGAGGTATGCCCCAGAGACCCACCTCCTCCAGCCACACCCTACCAGCCTCCAGTTTCCACTCAGTTAATCCCTATCAGGGCATTCATGTAGTGATCAGGTTAAGACTCTCAAAACCTAATCATTTCACCTCTAAGCTTCTTGCAATTCATAACAATACCCTTTCCCCTTGACCTCTCCTTCCCTTGCCCCTGATGCACTAAAAGCTTATGTTATATACTATTGTTTACTCTGGTGTCCTGGGCTATAGAAGGACTAGAAGGATTGAAGATAAAGAGGGTGGTTGTACGTTGGTGCTGATAGCGGCTAAAAGAGAAGAGGAAAGAAATGGTGGCATCAAGGTTGAGCATCAAAAGGAGGGTGAGAGGATAATCCACCCCTAAGTGTTTGTTGGGAAGGATTCACGCTGTATGTGGGTTGAGACTCAAGCCAGATCTCTCTCTCTCCCTCCCTGTCTCTCTCTCTATATATATGTATACACACACACACACACACACACATATATATACATATCTGTATCCACACACATATAAATATACATACACCTGTATGTGTGTATATATATGTATATGTATGTATGTGTGTATATGTACATATACATATTGGTGGATTTTGGGACTCTGAGGTAGGTATCCTTGGGTTATATGGGTATAATATTAACTAGAACTTTGCTACTTTTAAGAATTTGTAACTGTTATAAAATAAATTATTGTGTGTAAAAATACTGCTTAAGAATTTAATGAAATTCGCAGCAGCACTATTTGTAAGAGCTGAAACCTGGAAACAGTTCACATGCTTAGCAATATAATTGATAAATGGTGGAATTTTTGTGTGATAGAATATTACATAGCAATATGAATGAATGATCTACAAACACATGCAAGGTATGAACCAAGACAATCACAAATGAAGTTAAAATAAAAGTAAAGACACTTTTATTTGGATGCCAAACAGATTTGCAAGTCAGGAAAATAGCTTCAGCTAGAAATAGAGCACTCTGCCAGGGAAGATGTAAGGACAGTAAGGAGCAAGTATGCACAATTTAATGTTCTTTGGGAGAGATAAGCATAATTGAGGCAAGTTTGACAGATGGAAACTGATATAAATCAGGATTATTCTAGTAAGTCAATTGGAATGTCCAGGTCAGGTGGTGAACAGGCCACTCAGTTATTTTGCTCAAGCCTTGCAAGGTATTTCGAGTCCAGAAATTCGTCTCTACCCTGTCAACAAATCTCTAAGGTTCAGAAAAGGACTTTTGTTCTCTTATTGACCATTCTGCAAGCCATTTTGACTTCTAAAGATCTAAATGTGGCATGCAAGAAATTAGATCCAAATGAGTATATATTACATGGTTTTATCTGTATATAGTCCAAAGCCAGGCAAAATTAATCCATTCTGTTAGAAGTCAGAAAAGGGATTCTTCAGTGCTATTCTAATAGTAGGAGAGTAGAATAGGCTCTAGGAATGCTGGAATGTTATGTTTCTTCTTCTGATGCTGATTAGATAGCAGACTTAAGTTTGTGAAAGTTATATTGTGTTGTACACTTACGGTATGTATGCTTTTCTCTCTCTATAAAACTTACCTCAATAAGAAATAAGCAACAACAAAGAACCTTCCTTGGTTTTTAATCACATAATTTTGCCTAAAGATTTAAAATTTTTTTCAGACAGATTCTACTCCATTTGGCACACACTGTGGAAGATTACCATGCATAAGCCACAGCACCCACAGTCTATACACAGGAGCCTGTGAAGCACAGCTCCTCCATGCAGAGGGGCCATCAGCCCTGATCCTGAAGACCTTGTGTTATAAGGCAGGGTTCGACATGCACAAATTAATAGCAGTAGTGGGAGCCTGGCCATTTTCCTGATTATGCTAACGCTGAACACTTGCTCAAACATTGTGTCAGGAGTTATAAATGATAGCAAAATTGAAAAGGAATGATCAAGTTTTTTTTTTTTTGCAATCTATATTCTTATTTACTTAGAAGCTCCAAGAGAATCTACAAACTGTTAGATTACTATAAATTAATCTACAAACTGGGACATTTATCAAGCTTAATAGAATCATGATCAATATAAAAAATCTATTGCTTTCCTTTTATACCACTAACAACTAATAGAAAATGCAATTTTCTGAATTTTCAGCAGGAACAATTATATATATGTTATATAAAATACAAATAAAGGGCTGGAGTGATGGTTCAGTGATTTCAGCACTTGCCTCACACGTGCAGGGACCTGTTCACATCCAGCACCACGTACAGAACGAAGTGTCTGAGCAATGAAAGCCACATGAAAAACTAAAAGAAAACTGATTCTTTCTCTCTCTCTCCCTCTCTCAAAAAATATAAATAAAAAATTATGGGTATAATGCATGCATAGATGTCTGTGAGGTAAATTTTACAAAGTTGTATAAATACTTGGAGAAATTTTTCAAAAATTATATACAGAAAGATTGCTGGGGATATGGCTCAATTGTAGAGTGCTTGCCTAGCATGCATGAGGTCCTATGTTTGATCCCCAGCACCACAAAAACAAAACACAACAAATAAATATACAGAAAGATACACTATGTGAGAAAACATTTGACCTTTGAGTCTCTGAGTTTGGCTAATTTCACTTAGCATAATTTTAGCCTCAAAGGTTGAATGTTTTCTTTCGTGTGTGGAAGCTAGAGTAAAACTAAGCATAGGGTATAAGTTTGTATATTAGTCTCATTAAATTTGGAGTAACACACAATCTGGGGGAAGTCTAGTTATGAAGGGGAAGGGGTGAAGGGAGGAGGGTGGGTGACATTGGGGGATGGGAGAGGGTGGGGAGGAGGGATGAGGAGGATGGGAAGAGGGGGTTATAAATACTGTATGGTATATTTTACTCCCCTGAGAAGCTAAATAATACCTCTGAAGGCAAGTAGGTCTGGGAAAATTTTTAAAAATGTATATATACATTTATGGGTATAATTGGGGGAAATGCAGTGGAGATGTGAGATTGGGGAGTGGGTGAGGGGGAATCCTGGGTAAGGATCAGGTTAAAGTTACATTATTATCATGTTGTGTGTATGTATGAATGTGTAAAAATGAATCCTTTCATTATGTAAGACTATGATGTCCCAATTAAAAAAAAAGAAAGAAAGATGTACTATGTGTATTAGTCAGGGTTCTTTAGAGGAACAGAATCGACAGTTATCTATATATATATGTGTGTGTGTATATATATATATATATGATGTAAGATATATACAATTATGTGTATCATGTAATAATATAATGTATGAGATATATATATATATATATATATATATATATATATATATGCTATATATGATTATAAGAAGGGATTTATCAGATTGGCTTACACATGTGGAGGCTAGACAGTCCCACATTGGCCACCTGCAGGCTGGAGAGCTGGAGGAGGCAGTAGCTGCACAGTCCAAGATGTCAAAGCCTCAGAACAAGAGAGATCAACAATGTTATCCCAGTCCAGACCAAAGGCCTGGAAACTCCCTGGGGAAAATCTCTGGGCAGAGTCCACGTTGGAAGAGTGAAGCAGCTGGAGTCTGATGTCCTCAGAAGATCACAGAAGCAATCAAGAACCTGTACAAGAAGAATCCGACTTGCATCTGCTGCTGCATCGTTGTTCTTCCAGGTTTTATTCTGTTTAAGCCTCCAACATATTGAATGATGCTGTCCATACCTGGCGTGGATCTCTGCTTCAGTTTGCTATCCCACATGCCAATCATTCATAGAAATGCCCTCATGGACAAATCCAAAGACCCTTAATCTTAGCCTGTCTTAATCCAATCAAGTTGACAGTTCAGTTTAACCTTTAAACTATGTTTAAATATTAAAGGGTGAAGTTGTAAGCGCTCAATAAATATTGAGTAAATGATTGGATGAATTAGTATTATTTTTCGTTGCTGTTATCCTTTCTTCATATAGCACCTAGAATAGTGTCTGGCACAAAATATTGAAAGAGTACAAAGAAGAGGTGAGCATGAAGGGATGAATAACTTTATTTAAGTGAGAGATGTAATACTAGGTAAAAAAAACTACTATACCTTCTTAATTATTTTTATTCCATCACAACTTTATCTTTACATCTTGCTTTATTATTGTAACAATGAGTGTCTCTTTAATCATTTGTAGTTCTTACAGAGCTGTTTCATTTACATGATTTCATGTGGTCCATATAACAGCACTGCAAAGCAGCAGCACCTTGAGGCTCTCTGAGGTTAAGGCACTTACCTTGGATGAGAAATAATTTGATTGTTAACTCAGCCTGCTTTCTAACTTCCAGGGTAATGAACTGTCCATTCAGAGCCAATCTAAATGGACAGCAAGCTAAATGTGTGGGTTATTGATTAACATCCTAACTGGAACACTTCTGAGAGTGGAAGTAGGTGTCATTCATTATGCCAGGACAATAGATGTAAATTGAGACTTGCCTGGGACCCCCTGAGCTGTTGTTACCTTACCTATGGATAAAAACTGACATAAATTAATCCTATTTATGGGCAACACAACTCAAAAAGTCCTTTCCCATGCTATGGATATTATAAAAACTGTGTGTGTGTGTGTGCGCGCGCGCGCACGCGCGCTATGTGCTAGGAATTGTACCAAGGGGCTTGTTCATCCTAAGCACATGCTCCATCACTGAGAAACCTAGGGGTTTCTTTTTATAAAACCATGTCACATGCTTAGAGAGTTTGGTTAATATACTCTATATGGGGCAAAGTTGCTAGTATAATTCTTCCTTTTTTCCTTCTAACCCCAGATGACATTTCATGTTTATGTGTTTGCTACAGTGTAAGATATCACTGTGTGACAGTTATAATTTTATCTTCTTTCCTCAAGTCTTTTATAATGTGAAGATAGCAAGTAAGAATCATCAACCTGTAAAGATATTTTATAGCTTTTTCTTGTTTTCTTGTTTTTTGGTGCTGGGGATCTGAATTCAGGGCCTTATGCATGCTAGGCCTGTGCTCTGCCACTCAGCTACACCTCTAGACCATTAAATTCAAATGGAAGATTTAGCTAGTGCAGTGTCTCAAGCCTGTAATTCCAGCACCTCTGGAGGCTGAGACAAGAGGGTCACAAGTTCAAAGCCAATTTCAGCAACTTAGGTTAAGCATCACTGAATCCTTGGTACAAAAATTAAAAAAAAAAAACAAGGAGAAAATTTAATCAATCATTTGATTACATTTTAAATTAAATTAACCTAACATTAACAAGTAAAAGTCTCTTAACATTATAGGGACATAAATGATCCTGAAGATTTAATATAATGTGGTTCATCTTGGTCAATGTTCCATGTGAGCTTGAAAGAATGTATATTCTTGGAGAATTGAACTCTTCATTGATATTCAATGCCCCTCTTTTTCTCTGAGAAATTTCCTTTCTTTGAAGTCTACTTTAAAGAAATTAATACAACTACTCCCATTTTTGGGGAGGATTAGTGTTAGCATGCTATATCTTTATCCATTTACTTTTAATCAGTGTTTATATGTAAAGTGGGTTTCCTTTTTTAATGAAGAGAGAGAGGGACAGTGAAAGAGAATCAATTCTATTTAGTTTTTCATGTGGCTTTCGTTGCTTGGACACTTGGTACATGGTACTGGGGTTCTAACCCTTGTCCTTGCACATGCAAGGCAAGCACTGTAACTGCAGAGCCACTGCTCCAGCCCCTAAAGTTTGTTTTTTTTTTCCAGGGCTGAGGATTGAACTCGGGGCCTTGTGCATGCTAGGCAAGCACTCTGCCACTGAGCTAAATCCCCAACCCCTTAAAGCTGGTTTTTTAAGAGAGAATATAGTTGTATTTTTTTATTTTCTCCAGAAATCTGTCTTTTGATGAGTGCATTTAGACATTGATAATCAAAGTGATTATTGATGTAGCTGGAGCGATTATCGACTATGTTTTTAACCATTTTCATTTATTGTCCTTCTCTTTACTGCTATTTTGCCTTCCACTGTTTTTCTGCCTTTTGTGATTTTTGAGTAGTTTAGGCACATACCTGTTAAGGAATGATATGCCTTCTTGGAAAATTGATTTCTTTATAGCTATTAAATAGCCCCCTCAAAAAACATGGAATCAGACCTGGAAAATACATTTAATGGAGTTATTATTAGATTGTCTGAGTTAATTCCATTTTCTCTCCTTTCTTAGCATTCTTCCTCTTTCCCCTCTTCATCTGTTTAACTTTTTTGTGATTGCCTCAGAATTTGCAATATAAATTTATAACAAAATCAAACCCACTTTCAAATAACACTGGGTAGTGTGAATATCTTTTAATAACAGAGTAATTTAATCTTCCCTCTTATCCCTTGTCTCATTTCTGTCATCCATTTTCACTTACATCTAAGCATACACAAATATATACACATAAGATATATACCTAAGCATACATAACCTAATGCATTATTGCTATTACTATGTTGAACAGGTTATCTGTTACATCAATTAAAAATAAAAAGTAAACATTTTTATGTTGGAGACTAAGGCCAACAAGATGCCTGGCCAGATATCAGAGAAAAGAATTAGTGGTGAACAACTCTGTAAGAGGCCCAGCTGGCTTGTATCTTCCCTAGTAATTAGCAAATTGCCTGATCCCATGACTAAGCCATTAGGCCACTCATTTGTTACAATTGGTTGAATGTGTTTGCACTGTAGCCCAATTGGTTGTTGTAACAGATAAATACCAGGCATACAGGGAAGAAGTTGTAGCCACTAGTAAGCAGCAGCAGCAGCAGCAGCAGCAGCAGCGAAGAGGAGCCTCGGCAGTAGAAACAGATCACCGACAGAAACAGGGACTCCAGAGAGAAGATGTGAATAGCCTTGACTCTAAATGTAAAAAGCCTTGCCTCTAGTGAAGAGGAAGGAGATGTAAAAGCCTCTAGTGAGAGGAGATGTATGTAAAGGCCTTGCCTCCAGTGAGAGAGAAGGCAGAGAAGGAAGCGCTTGGAGGCCTCCAGTGAGAGAGAGGGAAAAATAAAGCGCTTGGAGAACTCAGGACCAGTGGGTCTACTTCATTTCCAGTCAACTGCCGATTGAGAGCCCTCTGGTTCCTGCTGGCTGGGACCGTACAAATGGTGGCCCATATGAGGACTTCTCTTCGCTCTCTTCAGAAAGGTTGGTAAACTGAGGCACCCTCGCGGAAAAGCTCTAGCCAGAGTGAAAAAAGGGTGAGGTAGTTATCACGGGTTCTCATGCTTCTAAAGCATAAAAAACTTTGCTCAAGGCTCTAATGGCACAGGGGTCAAAGACTCCACTGGGAAAAGTTTTACAGTTGTAATTAATGAGGTGAGTCCCTGGTTTTTACAGGAAGGACTTCTAAATATTCCGTAATGGGAGAAAGTTAAACGAAATTTAGGAAGGGCTGGTAATACTAGAGATTTAGTAAAAGGGATGTTCCCTATGTGGCATTTAGTTAAAGAACGTTTCCTTTCTTCTAAACCGAAAGTAAAAGATTCAGTCCATTTGGCGGCAGAATCCATGGAGGAAGTACAGGAAAGGAAGTCCCTTGCCTTTCAGCAGGGTGATAAAGAACAAGGTCTACCTTGAGAGGAAGAGGAAGAGCTTGGATTTAAAAAGTTTGGCTGATAATGAAAGGGTACTGGGATTGGAAAAGAGAAAAATAACACAACCTTCTGCTCCTCTGTGGGAGCCCATGCTGGGGCACTCTGCTGTTTCTCAGCCTCTACCACCTCCGAGGTATGACTCAGTCAGGGATCTAGCTAAACAAATTAGTACATTGCTACAAGAAGTCCTCACGGTAGGGTTCCCTGTGTTTGAGGATCCCCAGCCAGGGAGGCACCATCAGCCTTTCGACTTTAAACTAGTAAAGCAACTCGGGGAAGCAGTGATGACTTACAGACCAAATGCTCCTTTCACTCTGGGATTAATAGAGTCAGTAGTTAGTATGAGCCCTGCACCTGATGATTGGAAATCATTTTGTAGAGCAGTGTTATCAGGGGGTGACTATCTATTGTTTAGTCTAATTTCATAGAAAATTGCCAGGATATAGCCAGGAGGAATATAGCTGCTGGATTCCCACAGAGAAACTTAGAAATGCTTAGTGGGGAGGGACAGTATGCAGGGATTAATACGAAGGTTAATTATGACCCAGGGGTTTATGCACAGGTGCCAACTGCAAGCTTGAGGGCCTGGAAATTGATCCCTGGGCCAAATGAATTGCAAGGAGGCTTGTCGAAAATTATCCGAGGACCAAATGAACCCTATTCTGAATTTGTGGACCGCCTGCTTAAAGGTGCTTCGAGGATCTTTGGCGACCCTGAACAAGCCATGCCTTTCATAGTTCAAACGGCTTACAGAAATGCTAATAAGTGGTGCAAGGAGGCGATTAGGCCATGGAGAAATAAGAGATGCTTAGACACATACATAAAAGTGTGTAAAGATATAAATGAGCCTAATTATGGGAGAGGTGATTGCAGCGGCCCTGAGAGGATCACCCCTTACACCAATAGGGGGAGTTAGAAAAAAGGAATGTTTCCAATGTAAACAGCCAGGTCACATAAGGAAGAACTGCCCAGATAGATCCAACAATACGAGTAAAGGACAGCGCCTGCTAGGGATTTGTAAGAGATGCCATAAAGGCCCCCATTGGACAAACGAGTGCAAATCAAAATTTAATTCTTTGCTGCCTGTGGGAGAGTCAAAAAATGGAAACAGTGGCCCATTCCCTCGGGGCCCTCAAATGTTCCGGGCAATGGAGGAGCTGAATGGCTCCCAGGTCCAGATGCTCTCCCGCACCAATCCTTTCTACCTGTCTCCTTGCTCACCCGAGCTACCTCGGGAAGTGCCAGAGTGGACCTCAGTTCCTCTGCCCGGCTCATATTAACGCCAGAAATGGAGGTTCAGGTTCTACCAACAGAAGTAAAGGGACCTCTCCCACGGGGCACAGTGGAGTTGGTTATGGGTAGAAGTTCAGTTCTCGTATCAGGACTAAAGGTGATTCCAGGAGTCATTGATCAAGATTACATTGGTGAAATTAAGGTCATGGTCTCCTCTCCTAAGGGCATTTCTGTCATCGCTCCTGGGGACAGGATAGCTCAACTACTTCTTCTCCCAAGTTACCATAAAACTTTTAGAGCCATTCCTCAAAATAGAAGTGATAAAGGGTTTGGATCTTCGGGGTGCAAAGATTTTTGCTTTTGGGTCCAGGATTGCAAAAATAGACCTAAGATTAAGCTCTATGTTGAAGGAAAAAGAGATGATGGGTCGATTAGATACAGGTGCTGATTGCTCCATCATTCCGGAAAGAACCTGGCCAAAGCCTTGGCCATTACAAAAGTCGGGAAATTCCCTTTGAGGCCTTGGTTTTGATGCTTCTCCACATAAAAGCTCACGTGTGCTGAAGTGGAGTGATGAGGAGGGTCATCAGGGAAACTTTCAACCATATGTTTTAAGTTCACTGCCAGTGATATTGTGGGGAAGAGATGTCCTTCAACAAATGGGAGTAAAATTAGTTACTGAACCTTTGAAACAGTGTTCCCCTGCCCTGCGTATTATGACAAGTCAAGGGTATATCCTGGTTAAAGGTCTGGAAAAGAACCTACAGGGCAGAGTAGAGCCTATTGTAATCAAACAGTGAGGCAAAGAGGGGCTAGGTTATAATTTTGGGTAGGGGCCACTGAAAAAATTAAGCCTAACAAAAATTACATGGAAAAATAATGATCATATTTGGTCGCTCAGTGGCCCCTTAGTACAGAAAAACTCCCTGCAGCTCAATAATTGGTTGAAGAACAATTAAGCTTAGGTCATATAGAACCCCCTTATCAACCAGGAAGGGTGCCTTATGCTGCACCTTATTCCAATGATGGGTAAGAAGGGGAGGTGTGAATGGAAACACCTAAGACAGACACAGTCACCTGTTTGTCTTTCTCCTCTCAGAAAAAATAAAGGAGATGTTGGAGATTAATGCGAACATGACGCCTGACCGGATATCAGAGAAAAGAATTAGTGGTGAACAACTCTGTAAGAGGCCCAGCTGGCTTGTATCTTCCCTAGTAATTAGCAAATTGCCTGACCCCATGACTAAGCCATTAGGCCACTCATTTGTTACAATTGGTTGAATGTGTTTGCACTGTATCCCTATTGGTTGTTGTAACAGAGGAAGGAGATGTAAAAGCTTCTAGTGAGAGGAGATGTATGTAAAGGCCTTGCCTCTAGTGAGAAAGAAGGCGGAGAAGGAAGCACTTGGAGGCCTATAGTGAGAGAGAGGGAAAAATAAAGCGCTTGGAGAACTCAGGACCAGTGGGTCTACTTCATTCCCAGTCAACCACTGATTGAGAGCCGGCCGGTTCCTGCCAGCTGGGACCGGACATTTTTATATTAACTTCACTTATTCTTCTCCTAGCATTCATATTATACATGTGTTATACCTTTATAAATGTCAAGCTCTTGAATCTTCCTTTTTATTTTTTTTAAGTCTTCATTCTCTTTGCATTTTCAGTTTTGGAAGACTTTTTTGATAAATCCTCAGGCTTAGAAAATCTTTCCTTATACAGGTCCAGGCTGCTAATAAGGTAGTCTCCCTATTTATTTCAGTGTGTGTGTGTGTGTTTCCTGTCTTGCACATCTTTTGGTTCTTTCTCCTTTGCTTAAATTGCCCATTTGTTCTTGCATACTGTGTGCTTTATCCATTAGAGCTTTACACATATTAATCATAGTTGTTTTAAATTACTTGTCAGATATTTTGGTATCTCTGCCATATCTGATTCTGATGCTTACTCTTTTCTCTTCAAATTGTGATTTTGTCTTTAGTGTGCCTTGTACTTTTTCTTGCTAATTGAGCCTTTAGTAATGTTTAATAAACATGCCTTTAGTAACATGGTGGTAGAGCATAGGGCAGAGGAAGCATTCTGTAGTCCTATGATTAGTTCTCAGTCTTTAGTGTCTCTAGACTGTGAATTGCCCATGTTCTCTCAGCTTCTTCCTCCTGCTTTGGTGAATCAGGAAGGATAAAGTTGGAGATTTCCCTTCCCCAGGTCAGTTAGACTCTGATAAGACCCAGCAAGGTAGGCTGTGATTAATTAATTTCTTCTGAAGGCAGACCTTGTTAAGAAAAGCAGTGCTTTGGTATATGTCAAAATGGTTCCTTTCCTTCATCAGAAAAACAAGGGGATTTTTATCCAAAATTTACTGTGAGAACCTGGTCAAACTCCTAGAGCTAAATCACTCAAAAGCATGAAAATTCTCCTATGACTGAGTCCCCTTGGAGTTTGTTACTCTCAGGCTTATCCAAATCAATCCTCCCGCAACTAACTCATCAATTACTGTTCAAGTTTTCCTACCCCAGCACTGGTTCCTTCTGTGTGTTGTGATTCTAGGTCCTGCCTACCTGTCCGTAATTTGGGAGGCAGTGGGTTATCGGTGACCTCACTTCTCTAATGGAAATAAAAATAATTGTTGATTTTCCATTTGTTTAGCACTTTACTTATTAGGCAACTTCCAAATTCCTCACATGCGTAATTGGAATCTGGAAGTATTCAGCACCTTCTGTAAGTGGTACAGATGTGGCTGATCACCCACATAACTAGCCTTAGTTGCCAGTTCCTTCAAAGGTTGGGCTTATATTTCATGGCCTAACATGTCCACCACAAATCACATTGTTAGCACAGACCACCCAGTGTGTTGGTAGTCCCTCATTCTATCTCATATTTTTAGCCTAGGCTATCAGCATGGTGTGAGACCTCCAGATCAACAAGGGACTCCTATTAGGCAGGACATTTCAAGAGCTTAGATGTGACCTCCCAAGAATCAGAGATAAAGTATCAAGCATTTCTTTGGAAAAGATGTCTTTGACTAGCCAATGATACTGAGCTTTTTTTTTCATATGCATTTTGGCTATTTGAATATTTTTGGATATGATTATTCAGATTCTTTGCCAATTTTAAAATTGGGTTGTTTGTTTTTTCATCGTTGTTAGAGTTCATAAAGAACTACATATAAACTATTCCAGATGAAAGTCTCTTAGATCAATGATTTGCAAATAATTTCTCCCATTTTGTCAGTATTGTTTTTTTTCACTTTCTCTTCTTTTTTTTAAAAGAAAGATGGACAGTGAAAGAGACAGAGAAAGAGAGAAATAACTTTATTTAGTTTTTCACATAGCCTTAGCTGCTCCAACACTTAGTTGTGTACATGGTGCTGGGGCTCGAACCTGGGTCCTCATACTTGCCAGGCAAGTGCTGAAACTGCCGAGCCACTGCCCCAGCCCCATTTTTCACTTTCTTAATGATGTCTTTGGATTCATAAAAGTTAAATTTGATAAAGTCCAATTTATCTTTTTCTTTGGTTGGTTGTACTTTTTAAATTATAAATTTATCTCTTTCATCTTGAGCAAGCTTAGTTATGTCTTTCCAAAAATTTCTTTCATATAAATTGTCACATGTATTAACATAGAATTGTTTGTGGAATTCCATTATTACCTGTTTAATGCTTGTGAGATATATATTGATATTTTATTTTTAATTTTTTCTTAGTCTGGAGGTTTTTCAGAGTTTTTTTTTTTTTGTACTAAACTTATTTGGTGAGAATTTTCCTTTGCTTCCATATAAATTTGTCTGTTTTAGATATAACAGTTTTTCTTTCATTACTGATAATATAGCAGAATTCAAAACCATAAGTAAATAACTCATATAGTTTCAAAACTGAAGTTGATGGTGACATTTATACCCCATCTGAGTGACTCTCAGCAGCATGAGTTTGGAATTCTCAAAACCCAGTAACTTCTTTTCCCTTCTAAGTGGCTTGGATATGCTTGGATTAATCCTTAATACATGAATGCCTATGGAGTTTGGGCCTCTACAATTTATGTAGTGAGCAGGCTGTAATGTGCTAACAGTGTGATACAGCTTTCCCTGCACAGGGTCATAACTGCAGACAAATGTCCGATGGTGACCTTTCCTACCTCATGGGTCAGAAGGGTCACCATGGGGACATGGTAGGATCTGTGATATTTCATGGCTGAGCAACCACAGTGCTGAGAACAGGTCTTGTTATCTTCCCTAGACTGACCTCAAACCCCTGAGCTCCAGTGGTCCTTCTGCCTCAGCCTGGGACTACAGGTGCAAACCACCATGTCCAGCACAAAATTAAATAATTTAATCCATTCTCTGGAACACTTCAGGGTGATAGCAGAGGAAGTCTTTCTGTGTGCAGTCCAGGAGGCTCCTCCTGATCAATCACCCTCTGGGGTTACTGTAGTAGTACCTTTATTTATTCCTTCTTGAATATTCCATCTTCATGAAGATCTGAGTTTACTATTTTCCTTCTCTGAAGAACAGCTTTTAGCATTTATTTCAAGGCACATGTACTGGCAACCAAGTCCCTCATTTTTTTAATCTGATAAAATATATTTCCTCTTTTGAGGATAATCTTTTTGGATATTAAAATTGGTGGGGATGTTTTCTTTTGACACTAAATATTTCACTCCACTCTACTCTTGTTTGGTTCTTTTTTTTTTCTTTCCACATTTTTAAAAAAGTGGTTCTTAAAGAGAAATCCAATATAACTCTTAACTTGTTCCTCTATAGGTAAACAATCCCTCTGTCTCCTCACCTGTAGTTTCTTTAAAGATTTTCTTTTGTTTTTAATTTTCTGCAATTTGTATATGATATGCCTGGGTATAGATGGTTGTAAATATTTATCTTATTTGGCTTTCCTGGATCTTTACTCTTTTTTTTATTGGTGCATTATAGTTTTAGATATTGGAGGGACTTGTTACACATTCATGTATGTTCACATTATGGTGATATAATTTGGTCCCTTTCCTTCCCCAATATGACCCCATCCCCTGTCCTGTCTCCCTCTGCCCAGAATCTTTTCTCCACTGACTGGATTTTTACTTTGGTGTCTATCATTGATTTTAAAAAATTCTCAGGAAATATTACCTCAAATATTTTTTTCTGTTCCCTTCTTTGTTCTCCTTCTGTTATTCTCAAACTAATGTTACCCTCTCTAAGTTCTTGGATGTGTATCATTTTTTCTTCACTTCATTTTTTTGTGTTTTTCAACTTAGGAAGTTTCTGGTGACACATGTGCAATCACACTACTTCTTATATCCAGTCTACTGACGAGTCCATCAAACACATTCCTCATTTCTAGTAGTAAGACATAACTAATAGGTAGAAGGAGCTGATGTAAATACTCCTCTAATGTGAAGTTTGATGTTTATATTCTTAGCTCAGCATGTATTCTTGTCCTTTCTTTAGCAGGTAGAGAGAGATTCCTTGTTCTACTTCCTCTAGGTTCTAATAGATCTTAACCTGTGCCCCAAGGAAAATAGATTTGCTCTGCCCAGTGTTGACTTAGGTGCTTGGATGGTGAAGTTTGCTAAGATGCTACTGTGCAGAAAATCACCCACAGTGTTGCGGGTAATACTTGCTGAGAAGCCAACAAGCTCACTTCCCAATCTTCTTGGGAAGTTGACCTCTGGGAGCGGCCCATCAGGGTGCTGCAAAGACTTGCTGGCAAACTGCCTGTGGATGTCACTGAAATGTGCTTGGAGCTGCCCCATAGGATAGATGCTGGCCAAACTCATTAGAAAGCTATCCTTTGGGCCTCTGGCAAAACTTAATGGGAAAGGACCTCCTACCTATCTTACATGCTATTGACATCTGTGTGTGGCAGGAACAAAAATAAAAACAAACACAAAGTAAAAGCAACAGAAGGAAAAGGAAAGAAAGAAAGAGAAGAGGAAGAAAAGAAAAAAGTACTCAAACCAGAAAAGTGGAGCCCCTTCTTTCTGCCTTGTCTTCTCAGTGCCCTCCACTGACAAAGCTTGGCATTGCACAGCTAGCTAAGGAGAAATGCTCCCAGGATCCAGCTCTGATATCACAGCTCAGGGCAAAGAAGGGTGAATAGAACTGAAAGGCAGTAAATTGAGCACTGGCACAACTTCCTATTACACACAGAACATATTCCAATTCGTTCTTCCAAGACCTGTAATGATGCACCCTCTGTATAATTCTTTAACCTTCTCAGTGGGCTACTTTGCCTCACTCGCATCGTTTGAGCCATTTTGTCTGTTATTTCAACACACCAGGCTCATATTACCTGAGAAACTTTGACCTTGCACAGTCTCTCACCATGCCTTTGTATAGCTAATATTATTGATATTTTGGTCTTTGTTAAACATCACTCCTCACTCGGACTTCACTGAACACCTGATCTAAAGTAGAGCCACTTGTTTCTAATATGTGCTGTTCCTTTCCTGTCCAGTTTCCTTCATACTTGTCACTGACTTGTCTTTTTTTTTCTGTGATCCCCCATGTCCATAAGAGTCAGGACCTAATTCACATTACACATCAGCGATATGAAGAATGAGGATTTGCCTCAGTTCCACCCCGTCACAGTGCCTCTGATCATCATTGCTCTGCACATCTGCCTCCTTGCATCCTGGAAAGTATATCTTTGTACATAGTGTAGTGGGTTTTCTAAAATAAACTAGCTCTTACTTTAATCTGTCTTCCATCTAAATTACATATCTCTTTACCCATTTTTTCTTTCATAGGGCCTAGGTCTAGCTTTCTGCCATATGTGCATAGATACAAACCCAGACACATTCACTCCCACTCCCAAATAACACTGTGTTCAATACTTTCTAGAGAAAGAATTATTAAAGAAAGGAGTCATGGTACTCTTCACAGAAAAGATTACCATAGGAATACAATGAAAAAATTAGAAATTTCTCGGGGAAAATAAATACATATAGAATGGGTGAAGACACCTGGATCTTGTTTTCTAATATCATTCTCCAATTAAGTAAATAGGGCTTCTGAGGAAAAATGGCTCATTCTAGCACTGGGGCAGAAAATACAAAGATAAACCTGAAGAATCAGTAGGCAAGGAAGTGACCAGAAAGCAAGCAAATCAACCAACCAACCCACACAACAATGGGGATGTGTTAAAGAGAAACGGAAGCCAAAGGAAAGAGTTCCCAGTGGCCCAAGAAAGAAAAAGAGCATGGAGAGAGGGAAAAAGCAACTTCACAGTGGAGAAACTTCACAGACACCACCTCTCCTGGGGATCAGATCAACAATCTACATTCCTGATAGAAAGTTGATGAGAATGTGATTTTCTCCCTGTAGTCTTCCTCTCCCAAACTCATTACCTAATCAAATCATGATAAAAATGTCAGATATCTCAATTGAGGGCCATTCTATAAAATGCCTGACAAGTACTCTTCAAATGTGTTAAGGTTGTAGGAAGCAAGAAAAGTCCAAGAAACTCTTAGAGCCCAGAGGAGATTAAGGAGACATGACTAAGTGTACTGTGGTATCCTAGACGGAATCTTAAGAATAGAAAGAGGACGTTAGGTAAGGAATATATAAATCAGAAAGGAAATGTGAATAAAGTATGGATCTTGGTTAATAACCACATGTTAATATTGGTTTACAGTTCTCACAGATAAACCATGTGTTTTCGTCAGCCTTTTGTTGCTGTGACCAAAATACTTGACAAGAACAACTTAGAGAAAAGTTTATTTGGGACATGTGGTTTCAGAAGTCTCAGTCCATAGATGGCCAACTCCATTGCTCTGGACCCAGGGTGAGAGGAGGAAAGCTGCTGGTGGGTCCAGAAAGCCTGGGATGGGGGTAAGGAGATGTTCAGTAAAAATAACCCTTCCAGGGCATACCCTCAGTGATCCACCTGTTCCAGCTGCATCCCAAGTACCTACAGTTAGTTACTGCTGAGTCAGTGCAATCAAACTATGATGAATCAATTAAGTCACACCTCTCATCATCTCATCATTTCACCTCTGAATATTCTTGCATTACTGGGAGCTTTTGGGTGGGGGGACACATCATAACCAAACCATAATATCATACTAATGTAAGAAGTTAATAATAGAGAAAAGTGAATATGCGGTAACATGGGAGCAATCTTTTCTATATTAGCAACTTTTCTGTATTCTAAAGTCTTTCTGAAATGAAAAATGTAGTGAAAATATGGATGGCAGGGCAGCAGTAAATAGTTTTGTCTTGCAGCCTATGAAAAAAAGTGGGAACAACCTCCGCAGAGGACTAGAACCTGAATTTCTATCTAGAATAGGAAGAAGGAGGTGACAGTTGGCTGGGGGATGGGCTGAAGCCAAGTGAGCTTGTTCAGCTTATTTCTGCTCTATTATCTTGTGACCCTTACTGGGAAGAACTGTTGCTCTACAGAGTCACACGGACTGGATAGTGAGGTTTCCCTGGCACTGCACATGTATATTTGTATATGTGTGTTGTGCAAATTCTAATGCCTATAGCATTCAGCCAGGATATC
The DNA here is from genome assembly GCA_004027875.1 of Aplodontia rufa. Classification (NCBI taxonomy): domain Eukaryota; kingdom Metazoa; phylum Chordata; class Mammalia; order Rodentia; family Aplodontiidae; genus Aplodontia; species Aplodontia rufa. The sequence goes on from PVKS010000566.1 coordinate 27,972, forward strand.
TGAATAAATAAACCAAGTGTGCAAAAGAAAGAAGGAAGTGATAGGAACTACGACACAAGCCTCCAATGAAAGAGCAGCTGCTCAGTGCTGGTGATTTTTGCTATAGAAAGGTGAGTTGAGATACCTCATTCTCTGGTCTTTGTAAAGAAACTAAAAATTCAGATTATTATTTTTTCTTTTTTTTTTTTTTAAGAGAGAAGGACAGTGAGAGAGAGAAAGAGACAGACAGAATCAATTTTGTAATTGAGATTTTCCCATGGCTTTTGTTGCTCTGACACTTAGTTGTGTACGTGGGTGCTGGGGTTTGAACCCGTGTACATGTGCATGCCAGGCAAGTGCTGCAAAAACCGCCAAGCTACCACTCCAGCCCCTTCAGATTATTTTAAAATAGAGAAATTTCTACTTTTTAAACATTTTCAATGATTTCAGAAAGTTTTTGTTGAACATCATACATACCCTGTGTCAAAGGAAATGCTTTTGCACATGGTCCTCAGACTACAGTTTGCAATTACTCCTGTGAAGATGAGCGATGCAGGCTAAGGAGGCTGCTAGAGATGAACTGGGGCTGTCTGTGTGGTGTGAAGCATGGATTACTAGTGTGTACTCAGCTATGACACGATCAATCTGTGAGAGTATGCGTCTGTGCGTGTCCTTGAGAATTTTGAACATGTAGGAAAGAACTGAAGCTCATCAATGGTGAGTGGCATGAACAAAGGTTGAGGGGACATCACAGGGTGTGATGGGTGATTGGAATGAGAATTTGTGAAGGGGAGAAGCAGTTATTTGGCTATAAAGTTAGGTTGGAGCCAGATTATAATAGGCCTGGCCATTTGGAACTTATGCCATTGGCAATATGTGACAAATCCCCAAGTTCTCTTGAAGGATAAGAAATCAGAAGTTATAATGAGAAATTTTACATTTACACCTGAACTTTCTAGCCCAAAACAGGAAGGCACTGTGAATGAATGCACTGAGTCTAGTTAGGATGATTGTGTTCAGGTAGGGGTGACCATTAATAACAGTTAGCCAGAGCATGTCTTCTTGTGCCCAGAGCATGTCTTCTTGTTCCAACTGGACTACACATTGTGTAGTCATTTGATACATGGCTTTAAGCTGACCTGTTTGGGTCCAGTTGGAACAGCTCCTATGGGCACCCTAGCTGTGTGCTGATAAAAAAAATGCTATATTCATCCTCATTCTTGTTTCTTTTCCAGTGCATCTTAGCCCCCCAAGGATTATTACAGAGTTGCTGAAATGGAGAAACTCATGCCCAACCTGTGCACACAGTACACAGCAATGACATTTGATATGAGATTAGCAGACCTTCTAAAGGGTGGAATACAATCAGCAAAATGAAAAGGGGTTTATTTTAGGGGAAATGTTTCCTCTGCTTGCCTGTCCTTCCTTGCCCTTCCCAGGGCATCCTGGCATCCTTTCCCACTAAATTCTAGTGCGTAATTCTTATTTGAAACTCTCAAATTCTACCAACCACTTGACTAGCATATTCCTCTTTAAACAATACCATTGTATTTCAAACCCTTACTATGCTAATGTTGGAGTTTCACTAGCCTGAAGGAGGCTGAAGTAACTACTTTTAGCCTTACCTTTATCTCCAAGGAGATCAAGTATAATTTCTAGATGGAGATTTGATCTCATTTTTATCCTATGAAGGAGCACTTATTTACAGTAGCAACTCTTAGCAACCTTGATAAAGGAATAGTATATTATGACTCCTCCCTGTAATTCATAAGCAGGGTCATCGTTTGGTAGAAAGAGTTGAGCAGGTCCCTTCCCAAGTGAGTAAACAGGAGGATTTTTATTTTAAGTTGATGATGTACCACTGATAACCCAATATCTCTCATGACTTCACCATTAAGATCCATAATAAAAACTCTTCCATGTGATAGGAGTTAAAGTTTATGTGAAAAGTTAAACAATGAACATCTTTTATATCCAACTGAGCAATCAGCATGATGGAGAAGGATCTGACCCTTATTTTTAAAATGTCCAAAATATTTTGTCATAATTAGATAATTTTAAATGCTTCACCAAGGATTATTTGAAGTCAAGAATGGTGAATAAAGTGGATGATTAAGACATCTAGGGGTTGGGGATTTAGCTCAGTGGCAGAGCGCTTGCCTAGCATACACAAGGCCCTGAGTTCGGTCCTCAGCCCTAAAAAAAAAAAAAAAAGACATCTAATAATTGTTGGGGGGAAGTAAAGTGGGGATGAGTAAACATGAGTGAGACAGTCTTCCTCACATGGTTCAAAAACAGCTTCCAAGGGCAGTTTCCACAGAGTTGCTCTGAAGGTGTTCTTGTCAGGGGCAGTAAAAAAAGACAATACTCATGATGACTGGTAACCAAGTTATACTGGAATAAAGGGTCATTTTATAATTAAGCTTCCCTGGCTGATAAAAGAATTTGTTTACTTTTGGTCTGATTGTCCATGCATAGAAGAAAATTATGAATAATCAGATTTAAGGTGGCACCCACCATTCACTTGATTGCCTATTGAGCACCTGCTGTGTGCTGGGTTCCAGGGGTACGATGAGGAACACACTGGAATTGGGTCTCTCCTTGTGAATTTATGGTAAGAGAGTGGGGGTCAGGCTATGGAAAAAAAAAAGCAAATATTCAAATCAGACTAATCAAAAACCACTACTATAGACTAAATATGTCTACCTTTTGAGTTAAATTTTTACTTTTCCCAAAACATTGGACAACATTATAGTCCTAGGAAGTACTGGGGACTGCAGTAATGAAACCCTGTCAGGTCTTGTGCCTTTACAATGTTTGTGCTGCTCATGCCCTTTGTACATAAATATGTTTGCCCACATGGCCAGGAAAAAATGATCTGGTCAACCTGTTTTTTCAAAAGACCTTTGACCGAATCTTTGATGGACAAACAGAGAAGCATGTTTTCAAGAAGGATCTATTCAAAAACAAAATCCTAAGGGTCATACTTTTAAAAATAAAAAATGTGGACCAAAGTTCCACATTTGTAAATAAGCTACTATGAAATATAGTTCAAAACCTCACTATTACCAAACGTTCACCATCATCATCAACAACAACAAAAAAATTCAAGGGATAAAATCAACTCACCAATATCATGTGAGTGTGAGGTGGTACAAAGGCCATAGAGACTTTTAACTGTCAGAGGAGACAACATGTTAAGGAATTTAACATTGAGCTATTTATCTCTGATTTAATGTCATTAATGCATTCACTCATTCAACTAATATTTATTAAGCACCTACCATGTGCAAACACTGTGCTAAGTACCAGGGTACAGGGAAAAGCAAGATAGAACTGGGGAACCTCATGCAGATTGGAGGGTAGGCAGGGAAGGCTCTATGAAGAAATGGTGTCTTTAAACATAGATCTAAAGAGGAGTAGAAAAAATAAAAGAAAGACCAGAAGACTAGAAGGGGAACAGGGGAAGGGACAGGGGAAGTACTGGGAAATGCATTGGAATAAACTATGACATGTGTGCCATGCACGGAGGTGCATGCTTGTAATTCTGGCTGCTCAGGAAGCTGAGGCAGAAGGATTGCAAGTTCAAAGCCAACCTCAGCAACTTAGTGAGGGCTTATTCAACTTAGCAAGACACTGCCTCAAGATAAAATATAGAAAGGGCTGGGATATGGCTCAGTGATTAAGTGCCCTGGATTCAATCCCTAGTACCAAAAAAAATTGATTTTTTGCTATCTGCATATGTGTTTATGTCACAATTAGCCCTACTATTATGTGTAATTATAATGTACTAATAAAATGATAACAAAAAGGAGGGGAGATTTACAGGCAGGAGGAACAGCATGTGAGGTAGAGTATATTTTGATTTTAATGATTTCATACTATAAAAAATTTCCAAGTTCCAAAAGAGAAACATAACATCCTGTGATATCAGAAAAATCTAATCAGTTTACTTCAGTCTGGCCAGAAATGTGTCAAGAGGAAAACTTCAAAGAGACAGTTTTCATCTCTGTAACCTGTTAACAAAATGCCCAAAACACTTCCCTAAGGCTTGAGATCGATTTGTAATTTCTCTTTTTCATCATCCCAGAAGAATTTCCAAACTTTAGTAAAGTAAAATACTTTTCCACCTTTATAAATATACAATCATGAAATATAGTTCAAAAAATGAAGCAAAGAACAACTCGGGTCTTGAAAACATCAAGTACTACCAAACACTAAGAAAAAAAGCAAAAGATAAAATCCATTCACCAATGGCATGCTAGTGAGAGGCTGTGAAATAAAACAACTCAGACCAGATGATGTAATTCACTAACAGGGCTGTCATTTGGGAGAAGGTGGAGTGGCTGAGGAAGTCAGCATGCAATCTTTCCCTTTCCATTTTTTTCCTCTAACTAGTTCTACTTCTCTGGGTCATCTAGCTGTGGCTATAAGTCAAAAGTACATAAGTATTTCCTTTTTCTTTTTAAAGCGCTTGATTGGTGCCAAAGTCATCATCCTTTCAGGGCTTCTCAACTATGTGAAGTGTGCCCACTGACCTGATTACTAATAGTCCCTTTCCCTTGTCAGGCTTCTGCAAAGGGTATGCCCTTGAACCCAGTGGGGAGTGGAAGTGATGGTGAAGGTCTCTCATCCCACTGCTGCAACTCATGTCATGGGTTCCCTGTTGGCCAGTGAGCTGATTTTGTAGGTAAGAGAAAGCAGATCTGTTCTTGCATGGTATCTTCTCAGACAGCACCTAACCCAAAACTCAAGTAATGTAATGCGGTTCTCCTCTACATTATGTGTATGAACTCTGGCTAACAGTCGCTAGGACTGGCAGTCTGCACTCTTTCTGAGCGCTGCCATTTTCCAACATTCTTCCCAACGTGGAGGTAAAGCCCATTGTTCTTTAACTTCCACAAAGAGCAGCAATAGCACTGTCTCTTGATCACTTTCCATGTTCCAGGGCTGTGTCAAGGCACTTCAAATCATAATGCTTCCAAATGGCAGCACCGTTTTCCAGGTGAGGCAACTGGTGCAAGGTCTCAGGGCTAGAAGTGGTGACCCCATCTGGCCAAATTCAACACCTAGGTGTGCGTCTTCCTCTCTCTTTCTTGCATGCCAGGGATAGAATCCAGGGGCACTTTCTCAGTGAGGTACATCCCCAGCAACCCCCACCCCTGCCCCCTGGCCCTTTGTTTTTTAATTTTGAGAGAGGGTTAGGCCCATTTCTCGTAACACATGTAACTCTTATTTCAAACTTGTGTATTTGAAGGCACCTCTTAGAAACTTTTCTCAGCTTCCCTATTCATATCGTATATAGCATGGTTTCCAGTGCTCCCAGAATAAGTGTTGCTATCTCCATAATCTATATTTCCCCCCTAAGTATCTACACACACACACATACACACACACACACACACAAGCACATTTTTGATTCCCAGAAAACTGTACTCTGTTCTTAAGATATGCATTACAAAGAGACTTGCTTGAATCTTTTACTAATGGCATATTTTAAAAATAAAACCATAGCATACAGGTTGAGACATAGATTTAGGTAGCTTTAACCCCTGGTTTCAATATTGACTAGCTTTTGGACTTTTGGGCATTTTACTTCTCAAATAATCAGCTTTCTCACCTACAATATGGAGATGATGAGGATGATGATGTTTACTTGTGAAAACTGACACTGTATGTACAGTGCTTAGCACAATGCCAAGCAAGCATAATGTTCAATAAACTCTATTACAAAACAACAAATTTTAAAATCCATGCTAAATTTTATTACAGTTAAATTTCAGACAATAGTTACAGCCAGAATCTTGCTCAATATGTTAAAAATCCTTTCTAGTTTTGTGCCACCTGTAGGATGGTAAAATTATTATCAGTACCTTGAAGTTGTTGCTAAGATTAAACAGAAGTCAGTCTGTTCCCATTTGTGGCACCATTGTCAAAGTTGTGTATGTTTAGCAGCTACAAATGCAATTTTTCCTGTGCTCTTCTGTTTCCTGTGCTTGTATCCCCCAGTGATTTCTTGAGTTTTCACTGCCTCTCACCTGTGATGCTGTAGATCTTCGGATGTTGACATAGCTGGGTCTATTAACTATCTCGTTGACTGGAAACCAGGACACCTGGGGCTTAGCCCTGGCTTTTCACCAGTGTACTCAAGGTCTCTGTGTCTCCATTTTTATGTGTAAAACTGAGCAAATATTTGCCCCTTCCTTCCTTTTGATGATATGGTGAAGATGAATTTTAAAATAATTATAAAGGAACACAACATTCTTAATATTGATAGTATATCATGTACAAATTCCATATCTTGTCACTATCTAATTGGTTAACAATTAAATGTTAGCAAGAGAAATCTCTGAGCAGCTGATTTAGATGACACAAAGTCTAGGTATCATCACTCCTCACAGCCTCAATGTATGTACATGCCCAATAAACTTATTTTTTAAATTTCCTAGTCTGCAGCCAGTAGAGGATGAAAATGGGTAGAGATTGCCCAAAGTAGGTAAATTGAAAGTAGCAAGTAACAAATAATCATTTTTAAAAAAGAGAATGGAGGAATTATAAAAATTAGAAACTCAAAAATTACACCAAGTATGAGACCAATAAATAAAGAGGAAAAGTAGCCTTGAACAGCTGAATAGGTTCCAAATAACATCACCGAGTTATGATTCAATACTATAACTGATGTTTGAAATGATCACTAGTTCTTGTGTTAGTTCTGTTTTTTCATGAAAGCAAGAGAACTTTCATTGTGCCCCCTTCTGGAAACAGTGCTGTGATTTTCCTTTAGATAACAACCTTCCCAAGTTGTATTTAGTTCCAGAGGAAACATCACTTACAGCGTTCTTCCCTCCTCTGGTCAAGGTTGAGACTGTGGTCAAAGCCAGGTCTGTTACCTCCTTGTAGGAATCTGGGTGTTGAATAGAGCAACACAAAACTGTTAGGCTGATTCATCCTCGTGGTGATACTCTGAATAAATATTCTATTTTCTCATTCCATATAGAACCTTGGGCTGTGGTCCCTGACCTTTTCAGGATTAGTTGTTCAATTTTCCTTTAATTTGGAGGACTGCATTAAAATATTCTAATAAAATGCCTACTTGTTTATTTAAGCTAGCCCAAAGAACTTTTTTGGCTGCTCACAATTTGTTATTCACAATTGACACAGATTCATTAAAAGGAAGACTCAATTTAATGTATAGGAAACCACAAATATTTGTGATAAAATTAAAAAGATATCCATAAGATATGATTAAAATAAAAATCTCAAACTTTGACATTAAAGGGATATTTCCATACTAAAGAATTTATTAATTGCCCAACAACAGCAAATAAATGAGTTGTAATTACATACAAATCCAACAATTGATTATGCATTATTTTCTAGCTTGAATAAAAAATTTAACATAGCTTGAATTTGAATTTAATATATTCTTTCTGATTAGCTCCTTATTAAAATGATAACAAATGTCGCAGAAACTGCCTGGGAACACAGTTCCACTCCAGCTATCCAACTAGTGGGAACTTTGGTAAGACTTAGAAATATATATAGCTTAAAATATTGAATCAGATACGTCCAGAATCACCAGGATCTTTTTAAGCCTGGAATCTAAAATACGAGGTGGGATGGGAAGAGCTTTATATTTGATTATGCGACAGAATTGCTAGGGGAGTTTTTAAAAAAGTAGAGATTCCTGAGCACCTCCCTAAGGTTCCAGCTGAAAACACACATTGCACACACAGAACACAGTCCACAAAAATTACCCCAAATCCCCCACCTAATCATGAAAAACTTGGTTGTGTTTCTATTCAGGGCTTTTTTGTTTTTTGTTTTTTGGAGCTATAAACTTTTAAACATAATTTTAGGAGAAACATCACCTTATGAATGACATCTTACCAGATCACCTCATTTAAAATTTTAACTCATCCCTTTTCCACAAATACTTAAGTGGATTCCATAGAATTTCTCACCTGCTGCTTATTAATTACATTTCGTTTTTCTCCACCACCCTACTAGAATGGCAGCTCCATAAAGGTAGAGGTTTTTGTCTGCTTTGTTCATCACAGCATCTGCAGCTCCTGCAAGAGTGCCTGGCATAGAGAGGAACTCTGTCCAGTGAGGAACACATGAGTGAATAAAAAGGCCAAAGTGCCCTTCAGAAATGCAGTATTACAACTAAGTGTTAGTGTAACGAAAACCACACGAAAAACTAAAAAAATTGACTCTCTCGCTCTGTCTCTCTCACTGTCCCTCTCTCTTAAAAAAACATGTGGTACTATTTTCCCCTCCTATGAGAAGTGTGAGGCAGTGCTATGAGCAAAATACTTTTGGTGGCTAGAACAATGAGGCATCTTTGAATATTTCCCAGGATCCCTGTTGAGGGCGCTGACTCAGACGCTTTGTAACACCAACACAGTGCCTAGGGTGTCTCAGGCTACCTGGCCAACAGCAGGTGCCACAAAGGTAAGGCCACAAGGAAGAGATCGCATGACCTCAGATGGGTTCAATGAGAATGCTTATGATACCAACTCAGCTATGGGTTTTAGCACTTATGTGCATAACTTGTCTGCATTACAAATTCTGGGACTTGTTTAGGGCTGTGTCCTAGTTCCTTTGGATCTCATCTCTCTGCCACCCAGATTGCCTAATTTTTGAACTTTTAAAAGGCAGAGTACTGCTTTCAGTGCCATTTAGTCATTTCCCACAGATCTCTGTCCCTTTACAGTAGCTTTTAAAGTTACTTGGACCATTTTGGATACAGGACATTGGATTTCTATTTTTGTTCAACTAAATAAATGGAAGCCACAAGACATGCTAGCTGCACTCTTATTCAACTGGAGATTGTTTTCAAAAATCATTCTTTAATTACCTGATGTCTTTCCAAACCAGACAGTAGATCTGAAGATAAAAATTTGGAATTAAAGACACAGAAAGGAATGAAGAGCTGCTTATAAGAATTAAGAGTACTGGGGCTGGAGTGGTGGCTCAGTGGTTATGGTGCTTGCTTGGCATGCACAAGGGCACAGTTCGAGGCCCAGCACCACGTAAGCAACAAAGTGTCAGAGCAATGAAAGCCATGTGAAAAACTAAATAAAATTAATTCTCTCTTTCTCTCTCTCTCTGTCCATTTCTCTCTTTAAAAAATAGAATTAAGGGTACTAAAGTTTCAAGGAAGATCACCAGGGCTTAGATTCAGGAGATCTGGGTCACACCAGTAATTGTCAATTATTAGCCCAATAAGTCCCCAAGGAGGTTGGGTAATAGGGCTGCCATCTCAGTTCTCAATCTGCAGCTCTTTTGTGTGGGAATTATAAGTATTAGAATCACAACGCAAACTGAATATATATTCAATCCAAAAGCATGCTCTAATTTTGCTGAACACTGAAGAATGAAGGTGGTTTGGTAGGAACGGGAAATTTGAAGGCATCTAGAGTTAATTTTCTCACACTGTTTTGCATGGAACTCTACTCCAGTGAGATGTATTTACTCAGCTTTTGCTGCATGCCAATCTCAAAGTCTTATAAACCATACACATTTATTCTCATGTTTATTTATCTGCAATTCAACAGCACTTCAGCCTTGAAGTTTAAACTGAAAGGGAGAAACATGGTCATACTGGGTACTTAATGAGTTTAACTCACTAAAGAAAACAAAACACAACAAAACAAAAAACATCTCAGTTGAGTGGAAGGAATAAGAAAGGTGGAAATAGGACAGAAGAAGATCAGCTGGAGGCTGGGGTTAGAGTGAGAACAGTGTCTATGAATCCACCGTCAGCTACAGGTCTGAGGAAAATAGTCACCACCCACACCAGTGGGCACTGTGTGGAGACTAAGGGAAACTCCACTCACCTCTGTTTTTGAAAATATGGAGCTGGAATAGGTCTTGACTTCTTTAAGTAGAAAAGGAAACAATAAAATAGTTTCTATGGTGGAAAAATACAATGCAACCATGAAAAGAATACCTAGCAAGAGGACGTACTTAGGTGGGGTTCCTTGGGTGACTTGACTTCAAGGTTGTGGGTCATCTAGACTTGTTCTCAAGCTACTGGATGGGATCAGGTCTACTCCTTGCAACTCCCATCATTCTGAGACAGGTAGTGAACAAAGATGGCTTTTCATGATAAAGACAGAAGTGAAATAGTGATCGGTACAACAGTATTTAAGAAGGACTGGAACAGTGGAGGACGCCAGTTCAAACCCCGGAACCGAGAATACAACTAAGTGTCAGAGCAATGAAAGCCACATGAAAAACTAAATAAAATTGATTCTCTCTCTCACTTCCACTGTTTCTCTCTCTCTTAAAAAAAAAGTATTTAAGACCTCAACTCAAATCACACCCTCTAGCATTCCACTGGCCAAAACAAGTCACATCTCCAAGACCAACTTCAGTGGGGTTGGGAAGTATACTTCAAAATAATGAGGGATGAGGGTATAACTTGCTAAACATTAATCTAAACCTTCACAGAATTCTTTGAATGGGCCAGTAGTTAAAAGTGGTTGTTAATCTCTTACATGTTTGTAGTGTGTAGGTATTAAAGCTCAGGGAAGTCCTGTTTTAAACAAACTTGTTTGATTTTGTTTGGCAGAGTGCTTCCAAAATTTATGTAACCATAGTATCTTTTACCTCTATTTCACAGAGCCTATCTATATTTCAAGGAACTAGAAATTTGCCAAATATACATTGGGAAATACTGTTCCCAAGTATGCAATTATAGAAATCTCAAGTTCACCTGCTTTTTATCAGACAGACCTTTCTTTGACTCTTGGCTCAGGAGTCAAAGTACATTGAACTCTTGGATAGACAGTAGATTATAGTATATTGCATTGTGATTCTGAATTGGAGATGGATGTGCAACTTGGACTGAGGCTGTGATTCAAAAGAAGTAGGTGATGGCAGGTTGTCTCAGAAAGAATCTAGCTGAGGGTTCTCATGATAGGTACTGCATAGACCTGGTAGAAAACAGCCCACTATCATGGAGCTTTTATTTGCTTAGGTAATATTGAGGATAAAGCCTTAGCCAGTGGCAGAAATCCTGGATGTGTGATTTATAGAATTGTTTTCACCTTTCCCCCTTCCAAACCTATTTCACATATATATAATGATACCTGGGAACATCTTTTACCATGGAAACAAAGCTCTACATTGTTTAGTGAGTGAGAAAAGTTTGATTTAATAGTACAAATAAAACTTGTTCATTTTATATATCAAAGTGTAACAAGTCAATGAATTGATTGATATAGAATCCATCTTAATTTGGAGAAGAATAGCATTCTGCTAAGAAAAATGGCACTGACATTTGAATTGGAGGGAAAGCAACTCAGAGAGGAGGCCAGAAAGAAGAAAAAGAGAAAGATGTATTGCAAAAATAGCATGCATTAGGGTTACCTAAGGACAAATGGAACTTTGTGTTAAAGTACTTTTTCCAGGCCTATTTTGCTTTGTGGTTTTTAGAAAGAATTATGTTTGTTTAATACAGATTTATAAAGAATTTTCAATCCCGGAGGATACATGAAGCAAAGTGTTGCTACAACTTCCACAGAATGTTAGCATGTCAGAGCTGGCAAGATTTTGAAGATTGTATATCCCAACACTGTAATTTTACAAATGAGAAAATTAAGGCACAGAGAAGAAAACAAAGCTCAAGATTATTCAGCTGGAAGAGAATAATCTGGAAATGGGCCTAAGTCTCATACCTTTTAGCATAGGACACTTTTTTTTTTAAATAACAACAGCAGTAGTATTATTAAATAACAATAATTATGGAGCATTTATTAAACTAGCTACAGCTCTAAGTTGGTTACATGAATTATACCTTTAACGCCTCATAATAACCGAATGTGTAGCTATCCCCTTGACATATAGATGAGGAAATGGAGACACAGAGAGGTTAAAAATTAGTACATGGGGCAGGGGTGGGGTGGGTGGGATGGCTGGGGTGGTGGCTCAGAGGTTATGGAGCTTGCCTGGCATGTGTGAGTATGCGGGTTTGAACCCCAGCACCATGTACACAACTAAGTGTCAGAGCCAATGAAAGCCACTGAAAAACTAAATAAAATTGATTCTCTCTCCCTCTCTCACTACCCCTCTCTCTTTAAACAAACCAACAAAAAACTGGTACCTGAGGGTTCCATGAAAAGGAGTGATACAGACTGGACATATCATGAAGCAATTCCCAAAGCAATGTCTGGCTTTCATCAACTTCAGTTCCAGAAATATCCATCTGAAAAAAGACTGGAATATACTTGATACTTCTTCACTTGCTCAAATAGAAAAATGGGCTTAGAGGAGGCTCTTTATGCTCTTTCAAAGCTGCTTTCTAAGAAAGAATGCATATTTCCTGATCTTTAAATCTACCAACAAACTCTGCCATAGTCTTCCTAATCCCAGTTAAATACCTAACTACAAATCCTGCAAAAAAAGTTGGGCAGGAAGTAGAAGACAATCAGCAGCCTCCATTGCCTTCTAAGAAAGCAACTTCCAGGAATATAGTCTTGGAGTTTTAAGTTCAAAGGAAGAAACTTGATCTTAGTGGATACATAATCAGTCAGCTCACTAAAAACAAAACAAAACAAAAACAACAAAAGAAAAAGAAAACTTTAAGTACATAAAGATAAAACACGACACAAAAGAAAACAAATTAAAAAAAAAGAAACTCAGTTAAGTGGGAGGATCCTCTTAGCCATGAAAAGTAGAGGTATGCCAGAAGGAAGTTAGGTTTGGAAGGAGCAATTAGCCCAACTCATAAATCTGCCCTTTAGTTATGGTTTTGAAAAAAGTAGCTGACCCACACCCACGGACAATGAGCAGAACCAAGACTCCACTCTCCCCACCTATTGGGAACCTAGAGCTGGAATAGTATTGCCCTATTTAAGAGGTAGGAAAGAAAAATATAGTCCCCATGTACTGTGCAACATCAGAAAAAAAATAGCATCAAGAAGACTGGGGGTTGGATAGGAGGAGAGTTACATATCTGAAACAAGCTGCCCCGGGATGCAGAAGAATACTTAAAGTGTCTGGCACACTAGAAACGCGCAAGAAGATGCGGGCCTATGAACCAGGAGCACAAGGCCCGAGCTACCACCATCTGCTAGGAGGCAGGCTATCAAGGACCACAGTGAAGTGAAGTAAAATAGCATGGAATGAGGATAAAAGACTTCTTATGTCTGGAAATACGCTAAGAAAGAATACTGGAGGCCAGGTAAGCCCATAAGTCCCAATTTAAAAGGAATGTATAGAGCACCTACAGGTGTATATTTTCCATGTTCTATTAGAATTTGCTGCAAGTAGTGAAGCAGAGGAAATGCATAGGTTTGAGTATATTTTCTAGTATATATCTATTTTCAAATGAGGAAAAAGGAATAGGCCTGAGAGGAGGAAGCCAGGACTGAATCCCACATCTGGCAGGCTTCAAAGTCAGCATTTCAAATTCTTGTGTTTATTGCCTCCGTCTGTTGCCATCAAGAGCATTGCCTGACACAGATGACCTTCAAGGTTGCTTACATAAATCCTTTAGTGCACCACAGGCAGAGATGCGTGTGCACGCGCGCGCGCGCACACACACACACACGCACTCAAAGAGATCAGCCCATTTCTCTTTTGGATTAGAAGTGGTGTCATTTCTCAGTATTGTTCTAAAAACAGATTAGTCACGATAGGTCCTATAGTGCTTCTATTATGGATTTGTACAGTCAGCCTCCAACATTGCTTTAAAAAATGTTCTTTTAGAGCCGCAATGAGTCTCTCTGAACATTTGTGCAGTGTCTTCAGTACAGAGAGTACATCTACGAAGAGCAGGGATGGGAAAGATCATAATGAAGTCTGTTGGGAACTCTGCGGTCCGCTGGAGTTTCAGCCATTGTGTTTCTGAATGCCATTCTCTGAAGCTCTACTTTGGAATCAGAGTTAAAAGAGACTAGCAACTACCTCAGTCCCATCTTCTCTCTCTTTCTGGAATCACTCCAATCTATTCCTGATATTTACATCCACTTGCTATGGTTGCGGAGTTAGTACAGTATCTGGGAATCTTTCATTTCTTTTCTGCACTCCATCACTGGTTGGATAGTTCATTTTTCTATCTTTCTGTAATTTTCATTCTTGATCTGAGTTCTGCCTTCAAAGCAGGGTAGGATAAATACATATTTTATATATGACAAATCTTTAAAATTTATGGATAGTAATCAGATTTTGTGAAGTGGGAATTGAATCTCATTTTGTGCTCATTTATGACCACAGCACCTAACACAGTGTAGGAGATAGAGTAGGCACTCATTGACTTTCTTGATGAGTGACTGAAGGAGTCCTGAATAGCTTCTAAATCATTTTGTTTTTAAAGAGAGAGTAAGAGAGAAAGAGTTGTTAAATATTTTTTTTCATCTGGCTTTTGTTTTTCCTCCACTTAGTTGTATATAGTGGTGTTGGGGATTGAACCTGGGTCCTTGCACATGCCAGGCAAGCACACTACCTCTGAACCACCTCTCCAACCCCAGATTCTAAATCTTTTCTGAATTAGTTCTTCATCTATGAGCATGGTCTGGTGTGTTGACATCATTCATAAAAAGTGACTGAAACAAAGTTTCTATTTTTTTGATAAGGAAAGTATAAAATGTGTCCATTAATTCTTCTCAAGTGTGAGTTCCATGTGGTGAGGGACCACCTATTATACAGAAACAGCTAAATAAATCATTCAATGAATAAATCTGAATGACTGCTGTAGGCATCAGTGGTTCTAACATTTACCCTGCCACACTTGGCTTCATCTGGTTGGACTAAGGTTAAACATTTGATTTAATCTGGGCCAGCTTCCTTTCTTTGGAATTTGGAATTAGACCTACTTCCAGAGAGATGAGCTGAAAGTTGGGACACTGAGGCTGAAAGTAAGGACATTACTAAACACAGCTCAAAGTTCCCAGCAGAACCAAGAGTACCATAACAGACAAGAAGCACATTAATCTCAGGGAGAAAGGAACGTGGACCACATGGTTGCTGAGGTGCCTGATGGCTTCCCTGCCTATGGCTCCAGTTTCCAAGAGGGTCAGCTGTTCTTCATTTCTGTGAGAGTTCTGATTTCTTATAGTAATTAATATCTTACCTGAACAGACAGACACGTACACATATACGTGCCTTGAATAGAGTTAGTCTATGTGAGTTCTGTTCTTTGCAATCAAGCTATCACTGAATAAGACAGCTAATTCAAATTAATAAAACTAATTCTTGACTCATACTCTGTACACAAATAGCTTAAGCACTAAGATTTTTCCCCACAAAACTTCTGCTGAGACATTTGCATAACAGATTTTTTGGAAAGTTTTCTTATTTGCACTGTTGTGCAGCAACGTCTTAAGCAGCTCGTCAATTGTCACTCTTTTTGCTGCTGATGGGGGCTGTTGCCTCTAATAATTTTCCGTTTCTTATTTCTTATCTAGTGGAATGAAAATATGCAGGTTACCAATACTAAGCTTGTGAGCAATGGTAAGTAAATAAAAGCTAATTGGCTCTGAGTGTGGGCAGCAGGGACAAGGCAGTGCTCTAAGGACATGATTTTTGCCATATCCATTTTGAGGGCAGAGAGAATGTTTTTCTTATCATGCATTAAGTTCAGAGTTGAGATTATAGTAAGTAAACATTGGATACCTGGGGGATTATGTTTGGTTTTATACATACATAGGTACATGTATGTATATAAAATACATACATATAAATTGCACCTAAACATATACACACACATGCACACACGCACGCTTGCACACACATGCACCCTAACTAGGGAAAACAGAGTAAGGTTTCTACCAGAATCCAGCAAAGACAAAGAAAAGCTGATCACTTTTTTTTTTTTGTAAATCAGTGTGATTCCATTTATAGATTGGCAGATATATTGTGAATCTAAATCTCTGATTTATGGATCTTGAATAAAACTGAGGGTTAAACTTGTCCATTCACTAGGATTTTAACTCATATCAGCGTTGAACCCCACCTTTTACTTAAATCAAATTAATCAGCATTCAGATACCCATTTTTCTAGCTGCTTTTCTGAAATTCTAGTTTGTGTGGGATTGCCTTTGCCCCACACTTATGGGTTCAGCTTCAGGGATGACAGGGGACATGGTGAAGAAAGCACTTTCTTTTTCATAGTCCAAATGCCAGGGCAGTTTATACTTGGTGCAAATACATTTAATTAGCAATAGAAACAATAAAAGGCTCAAATCAGGGATTTGGATCCTGTCTCTGCCATCTCTCACCTATATAATCTTTCTGCAATTTTATTAATTTCTTTGAACCTCAATTTCTTTATTTTAAAAAGGTGATTACTACTACCAACTTATAGGAGCTATTGTGAGAGTTAAAAAAATCAATGTCATACAACCTAAGGCATTTGTAGAGATGTATTGGGAAGCTCAGGATAAGGGTGGGTAATGGGGGGAGCTCTTGGGGGTAAATCTAATTTTCAGAATTTATACATATTATATTATTTCATTAGAAGCTTGTTTGATTGTTTAACAAATAAACTTCTGAATAATAAAAAAATAAAAAAATCAATGTCTATAAAACACTTTGTATAGTCCATTGTACTTAGTAAATGCTCAACAGATGATCATTTCTAGCACTGTTTCCATTGCTGGAGATTCTTCTGTCCAAGGCTCCAAAGAGAAATGTAGGAAACAATTTGTAAAGTACAGGACTAGTGGGGAGCATTTTCGAAGAGCATTACACATTTTCTGGCCATACTGATGTTAGCTTTAAAATGCTATAAATTTTTTGGGTGATAATACAATTTCTTTAGAGCTCTGTCCTGGGGACAATATGTATTTTCTTATGAGGACAATCTCACGCTTTTTCTGTGAAAGCAAATTCCCCTGTGCGTCTAAAATTTTTGTTTTCGTGGTGTAGAGTCTGTTTTCCCTAACTCACTGTGGATTTTCTGAACTTTTCCCCTTTTAATCCTGGTTGTTTCAATCTGGGCTGTGGCCAGAATGGTATTTAGGAAAAAGAGATGTGGAAAATGGCAGCTCTTTAAGATAAACATGAATTTAAAGACCCCAGATACTTCTACAGTAATTTTTCATTCCTTCTTAGACACTTTGTGAAAAATGGTCTGTCCTGTTTATTTTTACTCTTGGACCTAGCAAGTTCTTACAAACCAGCTACTGTACCTCTGTAAGCTGAAATGCTAGTTTTCTTGGTCTCCAAATATGACTTGGAGAAGTATCTAACAAGCATCTTCCTGTGGGAGTTTCCTCAGATTTGAATGAAGAATTAGAAAGGACTGTGGCTATATAATGTCAGAAGTGTACATAATTTGTATTCATGGGACACCCAATCAAACTCACAGGGAAAGCTAAGGAACGTGGGTGCCCATAGTTTTATTTTTCCTCAAAATCTCAAGCTTTGACTTTTAAACTTTATTTTTTTTTTCCTTTTGAGACAGGGTCTTACTCAGTTGTTCAGGACATTGCTAAGTTGCTGAGGCTGGCTTTGAACTTGACATCCTCCTGCCTCAGGCTCCCAAGACACTGGGATCACAGGTGTACCACTGCTACACCTGGCCCCCCAGATTTTTAGTAACAGAATAGAACACTATTTGGAGAACAGGGGATTGGATGGATCTTGGGTTGGATGTTGATCACAAAATTCCAACTCCAAAATGAACACTGTTGGCTGAGCAATGTACAGTTGTATACGTAGTTGTGTACTGTGCTTCCATTTGCTGACTATTCACCCCCATCCCCAGCCTGAGTCCTTGTTGTTGACAGGGAGATCAATCAGCCTGGCATTAAGAATATGTTCTGGGGGCTGGAGCATTAGTTCAGCGGCTATGGCACTTGTCTGGCATGTGCGAGGACATGGGTTTGAACCCCAGCACCATGTACAAAACGAAGTATTGGAGCAACAAAAGCCACATGAAAAACTAAATAAAATTGATTTTTTTCTTTCTCTCACTATCCCTCGCTCTTTCTTTCTAAAAAAAAAAAAAAGGAATATGTTCTGTTAGTTCAGATGTGAAGAGGTTAATGTTTTTCATATGCTTGAATTTCATTATGGTAAATGGTATAATGATTTTCTTATATTCCCAGAATATATCAAAGAAATCAGAGAACTCTAGAGAGAGGTCTCATTTCCAGGTAATAGGTCTGTGGTTAGGTTGTAAAACTTCAGAAAAATCTAAAGTGCTCATATTACCCTGAAGGAAGAAATGGGATTTCTTAGTAAATATTTCACCGAGTAACTAATTACTGCTATGTGACTATTGAAGTTACCTATTCCATTCTTTACCTGTGGTTTAGTTCAAGATGCTAACAGAATTATGATCCAATTTATCAATATAATTAATTTACTCTCTAAGATTTGGTCTTCTACGAGAAATCTCTTTGTCCAATAATTTTCTGCCTAGGGAACCTCTTCATGGTGTAAAAAGCAAACGTCATTTTTAGAAATAGCCAGATATTGCAGTAAGGGAGTATGTAGATCATCTTGATTATTGTACCATCCATGAGAGCAGAGATGGAAACATTGAGAGCTGGGAACATTGAGTTTCATTTTTACCAGTGTCCTTGCCTTTTAGAAGGTATTTGTTAGGAGTACTTAAAGTAAAATGGATTGCTTCAAAAATTGTTAGATGAGCTATAGGGTAGCTTTTCTATTTAATTAGCTTTTTTGTTTGTTTTGTATTTGCTGCTGAGAAAAACTGAGTAGGACCTAAGATATCCATTCTTTGAAGTATCCAAGATGCTTAGAATTCTTTTAGCTAAGAATGCTGTTTCTAGCCGTTTCAAAAGTATAGCTAGATAATTTGGAAGTTCAATTTTATGTCAGTTATAATCTTATTGTACTCCTTTCGGTGTTATGGGTATTTATCAAACTCAATCATAGTTTATGGCTCCAATGAGAAAGACTAACAATAAAAAATCTTTCCCATGCACACATGGTGGTAGAAGACCCATGCTCTTCCCCTGTTCTATCCCCAAAGCTCCCAGGGTCCAAATTTAAAATTTGTATATTCCTTCTCCCTGTTTGATCTAATATTAAACCATATTGATTTTGTCTCAAAAATATTTTTCTACATATTAGTCACTTTTCATTTCCCTTGCTATAACCTTAGCTTAGGCTCTCTTATTTTATTTATTAGTGTTTCTTTATTACACACTGATTTGTTAACTCAGTAAACATTTACTGTTCATCTATACCTGCTAGGTACTAGGTATTAATAACTGAATGCCAGCAGAAACCTCATACTGAGCACAATCTTCTTATCTGGTCCCTGAAAAAGACTTTAAATACACATTTTTTATCTTCCTACTTCAGTGCATTAAAAACATTATTGCCAGATTAATTTTATTTAATGCAGTTTCTGGTATGATATGGTCCTAGTCTTTTTTCTAGTTTTATCTCCTACTGTTCTTTTACTTTTCTTACATTTTAGACCAATGCATCTGCTTGGTTTACATTACCATGATCTCTAGACTATCCTTTACTTTAGTGAGTATGCCGTTCTTATCATATGGAAATGGTTTTTTTGTACACCTCTGTTTCAAAATCCATCTACACCCCCCCCCCCAGTGTAATGAACCCAGTTTAACAATCTGAAAGCTGAGGTCACAATACTTAATTATAAACTGGAGAATGAAAAAACAAAACAAAAAGGAAAGACTGGAAACAGAAAATTCATAATTTTTGTGTTGTCCTTGTGCAGGCATGCTAATCTTTTCTCCATATCATTCCAACTTCAGCGTGCTGCCAAAGTGAACACACGATCTTTTTTTTTTTTTTTTTTTTTTTTTTTTTTAGAAAGAGAGAGGGACAGTGAGAGAGAGAAAGAGAGAAACAACTTTATTTAGTTTTTCACATGGCCTTAGTTGATCCAACACTTATTTGTGTACGTGGTGCTGGGGTTTGAACCCAGGTCCTCGTGCTTGCCAGGCAAGCGCTGAAACTGCTGAGCCACCGCTCCAGCCCAAACACACTATCTTTGAAAGTTTATGTTAACTGTTTCTTTTCCTGATCTTTCTCCTGTTAGGCAGGAGGGAGCTAGAGATGCCCAGAGCAGGGCAATTGCTTTGGTTTTCCTGTCACTGTATGGCTCTTGTACTCTGCCAATAACTTTTCCATCTCTGCCTTTTTTCTCTGTACCTTACTACCAATTCTGGTGTCTTCTCTGCTTGTTTTCTTAGCATTTAATAATTGATTCTCCTTCGTGGATTTTGAACTAACTTCTCAGTTTTTTCCAAACTGGATATTCTTGGGTCAAATTCTGCTTCTCCTTCATTCCCCAGAATCTAGTCTTTCCCAGGGTGCGGTCAAAGCCAGCCTTTCCCTATCTTTTCTCCCAAAATAGTGGGGATCTTCTTTTACACTTTTCTTTTCATTTTTAAATTAAAAAATTAAATTGTGATAAAAAGTACACATCAGCTTTACTATCTTGACCATTTTAAGTGTACAGTTCAGTGATGTTAAGTCTATTACATTGTGCAACCAATCCCCCGGCCAACAAAATGGCCATCTACTTGTTAGTTTTAACTTGTCTATTAGACTGAAAGTCTCCTGAAGTCAGTAGAGTTACTGATTTCTGTAGCTCTTATTGAACTGTCTGGTACAATCAATAATTGTTTCATGAAATTGAATAGTTTCCCCCAGGTTCTTATCTAATGTGCTCTCTGCAGGGACCTTGTTTTGCTAGCAGACCTGGATTCTGCTGTCAATGAAATAGCGTGCGTCTTGGAAACATTTCCACTTACGTAAGCAAGGCCGATGAAAGTCAACAGAGTTGGACGCTGGCGTAAGGGGTTGGTTGCCTTTGTTTTGGGTGTTTTGCCTTTTGGCTTAACTGTGACATCGTGCTGTTTTTGTTCTGGGAGGCGGGGCAGTGCTGCTTTATTTATTTTAAGAAGGCAGAAAGCCAAGAACACATAATTGAAAGGAAGTTTCAGTGCTGGCATTGTTTTTCCAACTAAGATGGCAATGGATAAATTGTAACTTCCTTTTGTTTGAAGTGGTTGATGTGAACTGGAGTTGAACATTTTACGCTCATAAAATTGCACATGGCATGTACTGTCACAATTCCTCTTTTAAAATTGGCCTTCTCACACTACTAGCAATGTGTTCTTCTATCTAGTAGCGTTAAGAGCTGGGGACTTCCGGGAAACTAAGGCAACACAAACCCTAATTCTTGTGATCAAGTCAGAGATTTAAGACATGTCACTCAGAGTAGCAGGAATGAGTTCATTGAAGGTATAGGGAAAGGGAAAGGGGACATTCTTAAGAGAGAGAGTGGGTCCTTTCAGAGAGGAGAGGGACAGCATGCCTCTCCTGCACTCCAATTCTATCCCAGAGAAGTTTTCAGAGTCCCGCTGAGGTCCTGCTCATGACTTTTGACTGACAGCAAGATAACATCAGACTTTCAAGTCCTCACTGCCTTGGCCCATGCTGACCAGTTCTAATTGGATTCTTTAACCATACATTCTTACAGATTTTATGATTAGGAGGAATTATCCCTGTCTGCCTGAGTTTCAGGATCTGGTCACAAAAGTCTCCCCCTTCAGGGTAACTGGGGTTCATCCTATCAACATTATTTTGGTCCTGCATTTCTCCTCCAAATAACAGGTAGTTTGCTGAGGAATGTGACATACCCTATCTATTTAGGCCAGGAAGTGTTACAAGGAAATTGCTTGTTGGCAAAGCATATGGGAGATGGCACAGTGGGCCCATTTTATATAATTATTCACTTAACCTCGTGTTCCCACCGTTCACATCTGGCTGATCCCTAATAGTAACCTTACAGAATTGTACTTTACTTGTCAACCGCATTATTCAGATTTAGAGGAAACTCATTTTCTCCCCCTTCCTTGTATTTCTAAAGGTTCTCAGAAGGCTTATGTCTCTCATAGTCACCTTTGATTCCCATTTCTGTTTTCTCAAAATTCTTTTTCTCATCTGTGTTTTGCCTCTGTCTGATCTCTATCCTCCATCAAGCACCATATTTTGCTTGGTTTCTCAAAAAATACCACTTTCTTTCTTTTTTAAAGAGTGAGAGAGAAAAAGAGAATCAATTTTATTTGGTTTTTCATGTGGCTTTTGTTACTCTTACACTTCATTGTATACATGATGCTGGGGTTTGGATCTGTGTCCTTGCACATGCCAGGCAAGTGCCATAACCACTGAGTCACTACTCCAGCCCCAAAATACCACTTTCTGAAGTCACTTGTCTATAAGAGATATTTAATGGAGAAAGAGGAAGCATAGAAGAGGAGCTTACCATTTATCATATTAGGATAGAAAAATTTAAATTGGATATTAAACACATGGTTCTTAAATTTCCTTAGCCAGTGGAGATACTTTGAAGACTGACTTCTCTCTTCAGTTTGCAGGGTATCTTGGTTTCTTTTCATTTCCTTTATTGTGTATTTCTGAGCCCCTAGTTTTCTTCTGCTCCATGGTTCTTGGAATGTCAAAATCCTCCCAAATTTAGTGCTCTTAACTTGCTTTGGTCTCTATGTATGATGCACTGGGACTATAATTCCATAATCATGATGGCAAATATATTTTTTCACTAAAAAGATAATTACATACCTACAAAGAACTAATTTTTAAAAAAACTTCATTATAGACAGTTTTCAATCCAAAGGAAAATTGCAAAAGTAGCAGAGAGTTCTGCTGAACCTTATACCCAGTTACCTTATGGTTTACATCTTATATATTAGTGTTGTTCATTTGCTACATCAATGAACCAATTCTGATACAGGATTATTAACTCATGTCCATCCTTCATTCAGATTCCTTTATTTTTTCTAATGTTCCTTTCTGTTCAGGATCCCAAGCAGGTTACCACCTTACATTTAGTTGTCATGTCTGCTTAGTGTTCTCATAGCTATGACAGTTTTATCTAAGACTTTATTTTTGATGATCTTGACATTTTTGGAGAGTTCTTTTCAGATATTTTGTAGATTGTCCCTCAATTGAGTTTTGTCTAATATTTTTCTCATGATTAAACTGTAGTTATGTGAGGTTTTTTTTGAGGAAGACCACAAAGGTTAACTGTAATATTCATCACATCACATCAAGGGTCCATGTGATTCAACATGAGTTATCATAGTTGATTTGAACTTGATCATTAGAAAGATGTATATTTCAGGGGTTTTGACTGTAAATTCATTGCATGCCCTCCTGCTTTCCATGTTGCATTCTTTGGAAAGAAGTTACTGCAGCCCACAGTTAAAATCTCAAATATGGAGGAGCTATACAAATTGTGTATCTCCTGCTCCTTGAAAACAGAGGAGCTTCATAAATTGCTTGGAATTCTTGTGTATGACACATTTGTCTCTTATCACCCATTTGCTTATTCGATCATTTATTTACATCAGTATGAATTCATGTGTATTTATTTTATATTCTGGGTTATAATCCTACATAGCTTAATTTATTTTGTTACTCAAATTGATTTTTGCTTACAGGAGTTCTTTCTGTTGTCTCTTGGTTCTCTTTGCCCTTCGTATCTTTTTTTTATTTTTTAGTATTTTCTTCTTTCTGGCACTATAACATGCTTCTGTTGAAGAATGGTATTAGAAACTAAAATCTAGCTGCTAAGATGCTCATTGCTACTGGGTTATCATGGCTTGTAGGCTCCTTCGTGTGACAAAAACAAAGAAATATGTATCTATGCCCACCCCTGTAAAACACATATCTATGCATATTTCTATTTGTACCCATCTATATCTATATTAAGCTAAGTATGAGTTTGTATTGATGTCTCCAACTCTAACTACATGGATCACTCTGGCTTTTCCCCCTTTCTTGACTGTAACTTCCCACTCAGACTGAGAAACCTAACTTGCACCTTCCATGACACATTTGCTTTTTTGTTCAATTGCAGCATGTATACATAGTGGTTTCAGATGTTCTTCAGTTCTCCTGTGAGAGGCTACTTTATCAGCTAGAGTGGTGCTTTTGTATAGTTTGTTTTGCCTTTAGTCTTAAAACTTCACCTATTTCCAAAGCTACCTAGGGTTGTACCCATCTGCTTAACCCCCTTCAGTGAGACTGTGCCATATACATTTTTTAAAATTTTTATTAAGGAGTTGAGTTGTTGGACAATGATAAATGTGTATAAAGTGACAATATGATATGCATTTGGTCTTAAACCATAGTTTCCTCCACAATGCCCACTCCCTGTCTCTTGATTCTTCTCTATTACATCCCTATAAGAGATATTTTTGTGTATATATATATATATATATATATATGTGTATATAATTGTATACATATATATATGTAATTGTAAATTTTCCAGAATTAAATGATGGTATTAGTATCATTTGACTTCTCAAGGGGGTACAGCTTATGCTACATTGTGGATTGTCTTCCTAGATCCCTCCCTATCCTCCCCCATCCATGCCCACCTCTCCCTTCCTCTCCCCCCCATACATGTCTATGGTTCACCTAGATTATGTGTCACTGTGTCATATGCATTTGTAATGTAGATTATTTTGTCACATGCTGAATTTCTTCCCATGGTCACATAAATGATTTTTTTTCAATTTTGCAACAGTGGGGTTTACATCACACTATAATGTTTTGTGGATTTTGCCAAATGTATAATCCAAATTGTGGATTATACTAAATCTGTGATTGTAGTATCATAAAGAATAATTTTACTGCCCTAAAAAAATCCTTGTGCTTCACCTATTTATATCTTGCCTCTCCCTCTGAACCCTGGGAACCACTTAGTTTTAAATTTTCTTTATCATTTTGCCTTTTCCAGATGTTGTATAATTGGAAGATAGTGTGTGGCTCTTCAGAGTGATTTCTTTTTCTTAGCAGTGTGCATTTAGCATCCATCTGTGTTTTTGCATGAGGATGATGACTTATCTGATTTTTTTTTGCACCTGTATTTCATTGTATGAATGTCCATATCTCATTGTTTTAACTTCTTTTTTTTTTTTTTTTTTGCAACTCCAGTTCTTCTGGAGTGAATTCATTCTGTTTGAAAAGATCTTTATTTATGTTGGAAGGATAATTTCACTGGATAGAAAATTTTAGGCTGATTTTTTTCCCTCTCAACACAAAAATATTTTATTCCACTCTCATCTTGTGTGCATCATTTCTGATGAGAAGTCTGCTATAATTCTCATCCTTGGTCTTCTATGTGTAAGATTCTTAACCTTGCCCACCTTGACTGACCTCTTTCAAGATCTTATCTTTGTTTTTGGTTGCCTGAAGTTTGATTATTCCACACTTAATTAAAAAATTATTCTGTTTGGTGTTATCTGTACTTCCTAGATCTCTGGTTTTGTATATTTCATTACCTTTGGGAAGATTTTCATCCTTTGTTACTTCATATTTCTTTTACTCCTTTATCTCTTTTTTTTTCTGTTTCTGCTATTGCAGTTGCACACATATTACCACCTTTAGAAATTGCTCCATAATTATTGTATGTTCTAACCTGGCTTTTTCGGTCTTTTATTTCTTTAAGTTTGAGAAGTTTCTATTGACCTGTCCTCAAGATCACCAATTATTTTCTTGGCTGTGTTAAGTCTACTAATCCCATTACTTTTGTAGCACTGTGTTTGGTTTCTAGCATTTAGAATTTTTTTCCTAGAGTTTTTATCTCTGTATTTATGTTACCCATCTCTTATATATTGCCCGCTTTTCCCATTATTATCATCAACATATTATTCATAGTTATTTCAAATCTTTAATCTGAAATAAGTTCAACATTTGCATCTTATCTGAATTGGCTTTGTCTCTTCTGGTTTTTTTCTTGCCATTCAACATGCTTTTTAATTTTTGTTTGAAAGCTGGATATAAAAATTGAAGCAAATGCTCCTTTAATCTGGTTAAAAATTGTGCCGTTCTTAATATTTGCAGTAGTTATATTTGCTAGAGACTTCTAATTCCTCTAGTGGTTTTGTTTTTGTATCCCCTTTTGACTTTGGAATCGCTTAACTGCTTTCCCTTTGACAAAGTGTGTTTTGCAGACGTCTTTCTGGGAGATCAACCAGACACTTGTAGTCAAATTGATTACATTTGATTTTTTTTCAGAATGGAAAAACAATTATAAATTGATTGGTATTGGTTGGACTTTCCAGGCTGTACTGTGTCATCCAATACCACTCTATGAAGGTTTATCTAGTGTTTGACCCACTGACTCAGCATCTGACAAAGTATAGCATGGATTAAGAAACTTATTTTACGACCAAAGAGATGTGCAGTGGTATGATCATGGGCTCATTGGTTCTATCACATACCATACCATCCAGAAGCTGCTGTCTTATTTGAGTGATGTAATGACCTTTCAGAGGCAATTGTAGGGACAGCTTAGAGATGATGTTCTGCATGGATAGAGTGCTGTCCTCCAGTATGTGGATTACATACAACCTGAATCCACGACCATTATATAGTGCTGTGTTCCCAGTCAATAAGATACATATGAAACAGGGATGCAAGCAGGATTTCCCCTGTTCATCATCACTCCAAGTGATCCCTTTTATTTATATTGATGCTTTATTCCATTTAGTACCAGTCACTTTAGGTTCCTCATACCAAGAGACAATCAGAAAAAGTGAGACACTCTGCTGGCACTGTTGAATAACTCCTGGAAGCAGTAGGCTGTTGTTACTTGGTGACATCAGGGAAAAATACATTTAGCATACAGGTAATGCAACAGGTTTCTCTTGATACTTCCCAAGTTGCTGATAAATGTGTAAGTGGAGAACCATAGCATAAGAAGAAGGGGATGGTGACCAGAGGATCCTACAGGAATGAGACTCTGGGTCATTCACCAGTTAAGCTATCTAGACTAGCAAAAATGATAGCTGAGGGTAAAGGGAATTTAGAAGAAAAGGAAAGGAAGATGATGACAAGAATCAACTGTGACTAAAAGGCCAGCTATAGAAGTGGAGGCTATAGTTTTTCCTACCAATCTGCATCTTGTAAATTTTTCCAAGAGAAAAGACTAACTAACCAAGTTGGGCATGGTGGTGTATGACTGTAATTCCAGTTACTTGGGAGACTGAGGCAGGAGGATTGCAAGTTCAAGGTCAGCCTCAGCAATTTAGTGAGACCCTGTCTCAAAACAAAAAAATTAAAAAGAATTGGGGATGTAGCTCAGTGGTAGAGTGCCTCTGGGTTCAACGCACAGCAGAAAATGGGGGTTAGGGCACCAATCAGATTCCTGGAAGAGCTCTTCTCAGAGGAAGTAAATTTATTATATAAAGCAAATGGATCCTGTTAGTACCAGAGGTAGCTTGTAACATCTTGTATGCTGTTCAGATTGCACTTGAGAACTGAGACTCATTTCCCCAGCTGCCTGCAGTACTATGTGCTGACATCTCACAGCTGAATCTAACCCTAGGACTTGCCCTTAGAGAAAGGAAACTGACTCATCTAAGGTTCTGCTTCCAGCTTAGGAGCAGTCCATATCCTATGACTGATCAATACAGCGGTCCAAAGGTCCTCTCTGGTTGCTGCAATTAGAGCTCCTTAAAGAACTGCGTGGGCATCTGTGGCAGCTGTTTTGCCTTTGTTCTTTGCTGGCTGCCCAATCTTGCTTCCCTAACTCTCTTGCAGGTGATCTTTCATTAAAAAAAAAAAAAAAAAAATCAGGCATAGTTGGGGGTGTATTTTTGTGGACTGGTTTAAGGTCATGGTTTTGATCCTTAGCACTGCAAAAACACAAAGCAAAATAACCCCCCCCCAATAAAAAGCCCACAAAAAAACAAAAACAAGCCAAAGACAAAATAAAAAAAACACCTGCTTGCTATTCTCCATCTCAGAGCCTGTTTCATGGTTCAAACTAGACTTCAACACACAACTGGGGGACCAGGGATCATTTAAAGATGCATCAGTTTATCTCAGTCTTTTTTTCCTAATATATGAGCTTAAATATAAAGTGGCAAGAATAGTGGGTTGAAGGATAGAAAAAAAAAGATGATTTAGAGAAGGAAGTAAAGGAGTGGGACCTTGCAGTAAGAGTGAGGTAGAAATTAGAGGATATTGATTCATAAGTAGCAGAGAAGCACTCTAGTCTTAGAAAGGTAGATAAAATATGGTGGAGACCATCCAGGGAGTTATTCAGGGGATTTAGAGAGAGTAATGGTCCACACTGTATGTTCTAGAGCATTGAAGAAGGAAGTGCCCAAGTTCGCTTTTCCTTTTGATACTTTAAATGATGAATTCTTTTTCCTTTGGTCACATTGTTATGATTAAGTTTTCTGACTCTGACTTCTTTGGCCATTCAATGGAATAATAGCAAATTAAATGTATTGTATAGGGTGTAGTGTGCTGTTCACATACAGACTTGTGCTAGAACTTGACTAAGAGTAGGTGCTCCATAAATTTGTTGAATGATGGAGTGAATCTTGAATTAGTCATTTAATGTCTAAAGTCTTTTTTCTCCATCTATTTAAGAAAGTTTCACCTTACTTTCTTCATTATCTATGTGATGTACTGCAATATTTAAAAGAATCAATCACAAGGAAAATTAATTGCTGTACAGGCATCAAATTCAATCATTTGATTTGAAAGGGAACATGGAGCCCATTCTCACATGCAGCACAGAACTCCTTTCTGTTAGGATTCTGACAAACAGTTACTTTCAATAACTGGCAACCAAGTAGGTCCCGATGAGTCCCTTTGTTGGGTAACTCTGGAGCAGGGTAACTCAAAAGATGATTCTAGAACCAGCAGCATCCGAACAACCTGGGATCTTGTTAGAAGTGAAGAATCTCAGAGCCCAAACCAGACTCAAAGTAGAATTTACATTTAACATATTATCCAGGTGATTCATACAAAATTTGAAAAGTATTGCTCTTGAGGTTTTTCCTTTTTAAAAAAATATAACTTGACTCGAAAGTTTATTCTTTTTAATATTTGCTTGTTAGTCTTAAGTTATTTTCTTATAACTTTAAGTCTACTTGTTCCTTACTGCACATGAGAGCTGTTCAAATATTTGAATCCCAAATCCAAATTTTCCCTCATCCGGATTCTTCCCAGGGTATTCAAGGCTGGGAACGCTTGCTGCCCTGACCTTTCCAATAGAACTCATGTTCCACAGGGTTCTTAACATGATCATCGGGGTCTGCAACTGAAGGGTTTATGAGAAGAGAAGCAGGCTACATTATCCCTTTGCCCTTGTGATAAATGGAATGGAAAGAGAGGGAACATTATGAGCTGGTTGTTTATGCATTCAAGCCTCAGGGCATATAAACAGGATGAAACCACTTGTCTCACCCATAGTGATTGTTTTCTACAGTTTGTGGCATTTTCCTGACTTCTATCCTCTCAGAGACAACTCTTCATACTTAATTTTCTCTTTTTCTAAACAACAACAACAAAAAAAAAAAGAATTACACTGTACATTCAACTGCCTCTTGCATGACAGGATTGGAATGTAAACTTTTTCAGAAAAAGGATAAAATCTTTTTTTAAATTTCAAATTAAGTCCATACTTAGCACATAAATATTTTTAATGTTTTTTGAATACACAAATGAATTAGTGAGTGGGATAATGTGGTTAAAAGACCGGTGGCTGCCTTTTGAAAATACATGTGTTACTGTCCCTGATAAAATGTGACTTTGTCAATTGGGCTGAATACTTGATGTGTCATATGACTGTTGTAGAGTAGTGTTCTTATTAATTCCCCTAAGTTAGACTTTATGTTCCAATGAGCTCAAGCTAATAATGATGACAAAAGAGAATATGAGTTCCATCATTATGGCTATCTGTATTTAGAAGGTCAAAAAAAAAAAGATCTCTATGAAGTTGATTAAACTTATTAAAAAGGTGGAATTTGCTATAAATGGGATTTTAAAGGTATTTTCTTTGGGGTCCCATGGGCTTCCAAAATTAGGAAGGGCCTTCTGGCTGAATAACTTCTGAGGCTTGCTCCTTCCTGCCTTCCCTCCATTCTTTTCTTCCTCCTACCTCCATCTATCTGCATGGCAAGCCACTTCCTTAACTTGCAATCACTTTTTCTCTGAGTATTACTGTGAAAGACTGTGGAGGAGCATGGTAGACTCAGAGTAGATGGATAAACATAATGATCTAAGAATGACGATAGTGAACTATGACATTTTCTGGTATTGAGTATAATAATGGGTAGAGACAGAGGAATGGGAAAAACAGACTGGCTCTTTTGCCATGGCAACAATAAGTGCATTTATTAGATAAACAGTAGTAGGAAAAGCATTGATTTGGTTCCTGTGCTTTTCTTTCCTAATCCTCAGGTTCTCTTGTTTTTTCCCTTAGTTGAGATTCTAAACCAACGACGTAGCCAGTCACCTTGCAATGACATCAGTCATTGTTTTAAGTGTGCAAGGTATGCAGGTATATGCTTGACTTCAATGATATTTTATTATTTAAAAAAATAAATCGAGGATTTCTTTAAAAGCTCATTGAAGTAGCTTGAGTCCTCTTTTGTCAAGCACAAGAGAATGCTCTCTTTCAAAGTTTGTATCTTTATTTTGAGGCAATAAACTTACAAGCAGGAACCAAGGTGCAGCTTTCTTTCCGATTCAGCATCGTTGAAAATTGTCTGGTTCATTCATGTCTGTCTCAAGTTAATGGTCATCAACCAGTCTCTGACAGAGAAGCACTAAGTGATCCAAGTCTAAAAGGAAAGCTGATGTGCTCTTGAGCAGCATAGGTTCAAAAGGTGCTTTTCTTTACTATGTCAAAATGCCCCTCATGTCCACAGGTGCCAGTGGAAAAAGCTATTAAATGCTTATGATGGCGAAGCACTGTATTTTAGGAGATAGAAAAGATGGGGGAAATAGATGGCAAACCAATTGTAAGGCAAGAATACAGCATGTTTCCCCAGAGCATTGCTATTTGGTTTATTTGTTTTTTTCTCTCCCTCCCCTCCCCAACAGTCTTCTTTCCCTTTGGGGGGAAGGACAGGATGAAAAAAAAATAATAAACTGCAAAGACTCTTAAAAAGTTTGCTGAGTAACCCAAAATTTGCAACATGAGTTGTGGTTTGAGTTGGGAGAAGCTAATGATGCAGGAACCCAAGAATATACCAAATTTCTGGGTACAAATGTCAGCCCATCCTCTTTTATGTGGTGCTAGGGATTGAACCTGGGGCCTCAGCATGATGAGTATGTGCTCTACTGCTGAGCTAGATCCCTAGTCCTCCACTTATTAACTGTGTGACTTCAGACAAGATATTTAATGTGTGTCCCAAGTACAATATCAAATTAGGATAATAAATTCTACCAACGAGAGGTGTTAAAAGGGTTAGTGCAGAGCAGTCAGAGAGGACCTGACACATGGGAGGGCTTCTAAGATAGGAACTACATTTGCATTTCCACTGCCAGCGTGGTTCGCATCTGATATCTCCCAGTCCTCCAATGTTTGCTTAAATTGTGGTACTTGTATAACATTTTGTATATAGCTTTCCTAACTTACACTTAATATTATGTCATGTCCCATTTTCTTTTCTTTTCTTTTTTTTAAAGAGAGAGGGACAGAGAGAGAGAGAGAGAGAGAGAGAGAATCAATTTTGTTTAGTTTTTCATGTGGCCTTCACTACTCTGAGACTTTGTTGTGTACCTGGTGCTGGGGTTAGAACTTGTGTACGCGAACATGTCAGGCAAGAGCTGTAACTGCTGAGCCACCGCTCCAGCCCTCATGTCCCATTTTCTAGAGAAGTAACTCCTTATCATAATTTTAAGGACATCCGTTCTGACACCAATTAATGTCTCCTTAATGAAGATCCCATGTTCTATTGGCCTTTTTCCCAACATATTCTGCATTTTTTCCTGCATAATTTTATTGACTTTTTGCCTTTAACTATATTATTTTCCCTTTTTGCACACTGAAATCTTAATTAAAATTACAGCTTCAATAGCATGTTCTCCATGAAATCTCCCTCAACTTTTTGGGCAGAAACTGATCTATTTTTTTTTCTTAAGAGAGAGAGGGAAAAAGGGAGAAAGAGAAAGAGAGAATTATTTTTATTTATTCATCTGGTTTTTGCTTCTCTGACACTTAGTTGTGTATGTGATGCTGGGGTTTGAACCTGGGCTCTTGCACGTGCCAGGCAAGCACTCCAACCTGCTGAGTCTCTGCTCCAGCCCCAAAAGTGATCTACTTTTGAAGCTAATAATTTCTTAGGACTTTAATAATAAACTCGTAGACATTTGTATAATGCTAAATTCAATGGACACTATCATTTGGATGCTATCTAACTTGTCTAGAGTAGTTGACAATACACAGACCTCTCCATCTAGTTTCTTCTGAATTCTGAAATGGTCTAGTTTTGACACTACCTTTCTGGCTTCTCAGTCTTCTTGTGGGGCAAATTTTGTTTCCTAGGCCTGCCTTTAGAAAGTACTACAAGTTGGGTGGTTTAAAACAACATGAATTTCAATGTTTAAGTTGCGTGTATATGGCCATTTATATCTGTAACTTGAGGGAATTATAGAGGAGTCACGAGATCGGGGAGGGTGGGAAGAGGGGAGGTCCTGGACAAGGATCAGGTTTAAGCAACTCGGTCATTACATATGCGTGTATGAATATGAACCAAGAATCCCTTCATTATGGAAGACAATGCTGAACCAATGGAAACAAAATAAAACAAAAACCATGAATTTATCTCATAGTTCTAGAGGCTTGAATTCCAAACAGGATATAAAGCTTCTGGGGAAGGATATGTTCTTGCCTCTTTCAGATTCTTTGGCTTATGATAGCATAGTTCCAATCTCTGTACCATCTTCATTTGGCTACCTTGCCTCTGTCTACAATGTTCTCCTCCTTGTATCTCTGTTTTTCTCTTCTTATAAGCACACCAGTCATATTGAATTATGGCCTACCCTAATCAACAATGATCTTATCTTAATCCGATAGCATCTACTTAGACTCTCTTTTCAAAGAACGTCATGTTAAAAGTTACCAGGGTTTAGGATTTGAACATATCTCATGGGGGATACCATTTAACCCATAATAGCAAGGCTCCTTAAGGGTCTCCTTTAAGTTATTAGGGTTTTTTACAATGACTTCTTGGGCTCTCTTCTCTGAGTAATCATTTAAATATGAAAAAACTAAAATAAGTTTGCATTGTCAAATATGGTGATTCATGTCAGGTATAATACAAGGGCCTAAGTTGGATATTCTAGATATATTCTTCTGACATAGTCTCCTAAAATATGGCTATTTTTCTTCAGCTTTTCCTTTAGAATCATGACAGATTCTTTAAAAACTTCAGTGAATGTTACTTTTGAAAAAGTAATAAGATTTTTTTTTTTTTACGAGAGAGGGACAGTGAGAGAGACAGAGAAAGAGAGAAACAATTTTATTTAGTTTTTCACATGGCCTTAGTTGCTCCAACACTTAGTTGTGTACGTGGTGCTGGGGTTTGAACCTGGTCCTCGTGCTTGCCAGGCAAGTGCCGAAACCGCTGAGCTACCACTCCAGCCCAAGATTTTTTTTTCAAAGAGAGAGGGACAATGAGAGAGAGAGAGAGAGAGAGAGACAGACAGACAGACAGAATCAATTTTTATTCAGTTTTTCATATGGCTTTCGTTGTTCTGATACTTAGTTGTGTACGTAGTGCTGAGGTTTGAGCCCATGTACTTGCCCATGCCAGGAAAGCACATTGATCACTGAGCCACCGCTCCATCCCCAGCTCCCTACTTCTTAAACATGGGCTGCATGTTGTGACTTCTTTCCAAAGAGCATAAAAAGAGTATCTTTAAGTGTGAAACCTGATAACACCACCTCAGTCAGGTGGCCAAGGCCAATACTGACTGAGCTTAGTCCTGTTGGTAGTAGGTACTCTTGTTGTGACATAGGAAAATGGTATTTTAGGTCCCTGGTCTTCCTCTTGATAGGACCAATAATGAGAGCTTAGCCACTGAAAAGCTGTAGTTGAGGGACATTTTACAAAATGACCATTACTGACCAGTTCTCCTCAAAGCTGTCAAGGCCATCAAAAACAAGAAAACTGTCAGTAATTGTCATAACCAAGAGCAGCCTAAAGAGACTTACCAGCTACATGTAATGCAGCATCCTTGGGGGAATCTTGGGACTGAAAAAGAGGAGATGGTAAAAATTAATGAAATTTCAATCAATTTTTAACAATTGTGTGTCAGTTTTGGTTCATTGATTGCGACTAATGTACCATACCAAGTTAGGATGCAAATATGAAGGAAGATGCAAATATTAAGGTATATGAGAACTCTACTCTGTTTATAATTTTTCCGTAAATCTAAAGCTTCCCATATAAAAACTTTATTGAAAAAAACCCTATGCCAAATTTCATCCCATACCAATTAAATCAGAATTTCTAATGATGTGAGCCAGACATTAACATTTTTTAAGGATTCCAGATGTTATTAATGTGTAGCAAAGTTTAGGAACATCTGGGGCAGAAGTCCGTGAGCCATGGAAACCATTATATTGTGACACTCCTTAATTCATGCAAAATGTTCTGAACTAATGAAAATGTTGAGTGTTGCTTCTATTTTATACCTCTTTGGAGCTGAATTTTTAATTATGAGTGAGTTAAAAATAAAGTCCTGGAACAAGTTGCCCATTTCAGCACCACTTGATGTCACACTATTGGATATGGAGCCAGTAATTGACAAATGTATGAAGCATATAATTACAAGCAATGTGATATCCTAAACTTTCTCTTGTAACTTTCCTGAAATTAAAAAAACAACAACAACAAACAACAAACATTCACAGGCACACCCTATTCTCTGTCTAATCGCCACATGGCCCTCCCCAAGCACATCAATATGCTCCAGTGGACCCTCACTGTGTCCCACTTTCAATCTGTGCTCCAGGAGGGACACTATGAGATTCAATGCGTGGGCTTCCTCGCCCTCTGTCTTCCAGTTGGGTTTGGTCACAATGGTGGAGTCAGTACCTTCAGCTCTACTCTTTCCTTTCCTCATCAGAGGTCTGGCAGCCTCTGCAGCTGTGGCAGCTCTAGCTCCTGTCAGCTCTCACTTGTCTCTGCCACCTTGCTTCCCTTTCCTCGCCCCTTCAGGTTGAGAAGGAGTAATGGCTGCCTGCTCTGATTAGTCTCTGGGCAACTCACCATCTTTCACTGGATAAAATACCTGTAATTCCAATACCGGTGTGAATTGTCTACTGAAATTTTTTTTTTTTTAGTTTAACCCTTTGAAGGTACTGTTTCCTGTCAAAATTCTGACAGTACAATTAGTCTTCAACTGTTGATTTCCTGTTGAGAATGATGATTCCCTACCCTCCTTTAAATTAATATACAGTACTACCTGTTTTTATCCTTAAAAATATCCTTTTTAAAAATGAAATGATGCTGATAGTTGAGCACATCATTTTCTCTAAATCTTTATTTAGAAAAGAAAGAGTTGGAAAGCTTATGCTGGTTCTCCACACATTTTGAAATTTCACTTTTGAAATAGAGAAGCTGGGAACCATTGATCTAAATAACTCAACTTTGAAACGTTAAGGGAATCCAGCTGTAATTCCTTTTACCACAAGAATCTTACAAATCTGGTAAAGTTGCCAATGGCTGTCACAGAGGACACTCAAATTGCTGGGGTTCTGTTTGTATAACTTATTGTCCCATTTCTGGTGGAGGGGGAAATAGTATCAGGAAAAATAAAAGGAACTATAAAGATTAAAGTGTTTTTTTTTTCTCTTGCTGCAGAAGGAAATTTTATATACTTTGTGTTCTGAGTCTCACAAACACAGGCAAGTATTATATTTCCCTGGAAAGCTCATGAGGGGAGGGGTAGAGGCATAGAGTGCCTCTGGGAGGATGTGCAGAGGTTGAAGGTACTCCTGAATGACGTACAGATGTTTGGTGACAGTGACTCAGAAATTCCATGTTGACAGATCCAGAAATGTTTACATTTTCACTATTCCAAAGTCTTTTTTGGTCTAAATAATTACAAAAGCTCATTTATAGATGAGTCTATTGCTAAGCAACAGAATTGGACATTTGTGTTTATTGGTGTTTTAAATTGAATGTGTTTCATAATGTGAAGTACATCCAACCAAAAATTGAAACAAAATTTTTGAAGTACCCTATTCTTGGGCAGGGTAAAAGAACATAGGGCATACATATATTTATCATGGTTCAGTCTCCTTGACTTTACTATTTTTCCGTGTTGGTAAAACAATGTCCTTCTTTGTTGTATCCGATCACATTTAATTTTGAATGCAAAGGCATTAAAACATTTAATTTTTTTTTCCGTTACTTAAAAACTTTTTTTTTGTTGTTGTTTTTATTCTCATTACTTTTTCTTTCTTAGATTAAGAAAAGATACTATGGTATATTTTACTCCCATGAGAAGCTAAATAGTCCTCATATAGGCATTTAAAACTTGAAAATGCAGAAAAATATTACATATGTCTATATACATTAATATCCGTAATGGGGAGAATGCAGTGGAAGAAATCCTGGGTAAGGATTGGGTTCAAGTTACATTGTCATTATGTGAGCATGTATGATTCTCCTTTCACTATGTATGACCAATAAATTTAAAAAAGGAAAAGATACAAAGTAGTCTTTTTAAATTCATTCCTTTCTTCATACACTTTTTATTGGTTCATAATAATTCTACATAACATTAGGATTTATTTTGACATGATTATAAATTCATGGAGTATAGGTTGCTTCAATTGAGTCTTCAGTACTTACCCTTATCCACCCCCTTCCTGCCTAATCCCCCACCTTCCCTTTCCTCTACTCTACTGATCTTTCTATTTATTTACATTTTACTTTAAAAGGGCTGAAAAGCTTAGTCCTATAAAGGATTTTTTTTACAGTTGTAATCCAAACACAAGCTATTGTCCACACAGCATAGAAGAAGAATTAGTGAACTCAAGAATTTCCTTTTTCTTTAAAGTTGTTGAACATAATCTTACATATTGGAGGGAATCATTGTTACATAATCATGCATAGATGGATATTGACAAAGTAAGTTAAGGTCAATCTTAGTCCTGGATCTCCCCGCTTCCACACTCCCTGCTTCCATATGTCCTCTGCTTTACCCTTGTGTTATGCATAGAAAAAAGCATACACATGTGTATTAATTTTTGAATTTTCTGATATTCTCTGCCTGTGTATAGTTGAGCTTCTCTTGGGAGGAGTTGAGGGTTCCCTGCTGCATTGATAACTCCCCAATCCCTTCTTAAAGCTGCATTAATAACTCCACTAATTTCTCCCTCCCCTCCCTGCCCCCTCTTCTTTCTTCCCCCAGTGTCATAGTTATGGTTCCCTCTGCTTATGTGAAAATTCACCTATGTCGAGTTTAGTTTTCAGTTTAGCTAACTTTCAATCTGTCTTAGATTTACTCTAACTTCCACATATGAGAGAAAAATTCAGCCTTTAAGTCTCCAAGTTTGGGATATTTCACTCAGCATAATTTTTTCCATCTCCTTCCATTTGGCTGCAAATGCCATGATATCATTCTTTCTAATAGCAGAGTAGAACATATATATATATATATATATATATATATATATATATATAATCACAATTTTTGAATCCATTCATCCAGTGAGAGGAAGCTGGGTTGGTTCCATAGATATCTATTGTAAATTGAGCTGCTATAAATATAGATGTAGCTGTGTCTCTGTAGTATGCCGATTCTAGCTCTTTTGGGAAAATACCCAGGAGTGGGATAACTGGGTCATAAGATGGTTCCAACCCTAATTTTTTTTTTTAAAGCGAGAGGGACAGTGGGAGAGAGGGAGGAATAATTTTTATTTAGTTTTTCATGTGGCTTTTATTGCTCCAAAATTTCGTTGTGTATGTGGGTGCTGGGGTTCAAACTCGTGCACTCGCACATGCCAAGTAAGCACAGCAACCGCTGAGCCACTGCTCCAGCCCCCAACCCTAGTGTTTTTGTTTTTTGTTTTTTTTAAAGAGAGAGGGACAGTGAGAGAGACAGAGAAAGAGAGAAACAACTTTATTTAGTTTTCACATGGCTTTAGTTGCTCCAACACTTAGTTGTGTACGTGGTGCTGGGGTTTGAACCTGGGTCCTCGTGCTTGCCAGGCAAGCTCTGAAACTGCTGAGCCACCGCTCCAGCCCCCAATCCTAGTTTTTTGAGGAGTCTCCACACTGCTTTCCAGAGTGGAAAGCTTGCAGACCCATCAACATTGTGATAGTGTTCCTATCTTCCCACAACCCCTCCAGCATCTGTCACTGTTCACATTCTTCATTTTTGCCACTCTGACAGGAAAGAGGTGGAATCTCAGTGAAGTTTTGATTTGCATTTCTCTTATTTCTGACTAAAATTTAAAAAATAGAAACTTTAAACCTGGATTTATTTCTTCCTTCATTTGGTGGTAAAAACCTGCTTATGGAAAACCTGGGCATGGTCACAGTATGTTTTCCACTATGTGGAGAAAGTTGGTCATTAAGGGGGAATGAAACTCATGTCAAGATGTGATATGGAGTAAGAGATGGAGAAGGTACTGGTGATTTGAGGGGGGATTCTCTTCCTTCTGTTATTTGTTAAAATTTTTCTGCTTCCATACAATAAAAATTACTCCTTTTTTGGTTAATCTGTTATATTGGGTGGGACTCTATAAGGTAAAAGTGACAAAAATGTAGCTAGGATTAAATTAATTAACAAGAGGGAACTGAGGACGGGAGCTGAAGTAGCTCAGAGAATAAGGCAAGAGCTGATTGGCCTGGTGCCAGGAGGACAGGAGCAGGCTCTCTGGAGTTTGGCACCATGCCTCAGGTACTATCAGGACTCACTTTCCCCTCATGTGGCCTCTGCTCCTTCCCTGTCTGGGCATTGTGTCCTCAGAGGAGAAATATTTTTATTATCTAGTATGTTTTCCCTACCACTTACTTCTATTTACCCTGTAATAGAATGCAGTCTATGAGTGAATTCAGGCTCTGAAGACTAAAGAGCTATCTCACATCCGGCAGGAACTAGGAAAGCCAAAAGGGAACCAAAGAGAGCTAGCTCAGTGGTTGACTCCAGAGCAGAGAGAGGGCTCAATGCCCAGTAGGTAACTCCATTACTGAGCAACACACAGTGGGCATTTGCATTTACTGGCATTTAAAATTGAATGTGTTTTACAATATGGAATCATCCAACTAAAATTGGAATAAGGACTTTGAGGTACCCTAGGTAGTTCAAATTGCAGGACTGCACTCTGTAGGCAAAGAACAACAGAATCTCCCATTGAATTTGAGAAGAATCCAAGACTGGAGAGAATTACAGAGTACAAAGAGCTACTACCCATTATTCTAGATGGAGCTAGGGGTGGAGAGGACGGCCCAGCGTTCTCTGTAACTTGGAGTAGCATGGGAGTAACATGTAGGGATAGTTGTGTGGTGAAGGTAGTCAGATCTGAAGCAGCCTCATGACTTTCACCTTGATTCAGCAAGGAGCAGCAGAATAAGACCTAATGTTAGCAGAGACCTAGTGCCAAGCTTGAAAAGTCTCACCCAGGGCCCCATAGCTCACAGTGATGTTGGAGAACACTTCTTGGTGCACCTGAGAGAGGCATTAGGAGTAAACAAGGGGAGGGACTGGTCTTAAGTAATCTTTACCATAAATCCATGTAGATCAATACTTAACAAAAGCAA
This sequence comes from Aplodontia rufa, assembly GCA_004027875.1. NCBI lineage: Eukaryota > Metazoa > Chordata > Mammalia > Rodentia > Aplodontiidae > Aplodontia > Aplodontia rufa. The sequence continues at coordinate 67,487 of PVKS010000566.1, forward strand.
AAACCAAAACCCCCAAACTACCAGAGGAGTCAGATGCCAAATTCAACAGATGGGCAAGGATCAGAATGTTTATCTTGGCCCTTCCTTCCTTTCCCTCCTATAAGTCCCCTGCTTAGCAGTTAGATGTGAACTCAACAATAAATAAATAAACATTTAAAAGAGAAAAGAAAAAAGAAATGGGAACCAGAATTCATTGAGTCTTAGTTGGTTAGACAGGATCTCATCAAAGAAATTAAATTTGGTTGCACAGAATTTCTGAACACTTGGTTATGTGGCCAGAAATTCAAATCCTGTTTTTTATATAGACTATGCTTTTACGTGTGGAAGAAGACCAGGCTATTAGCAGCTAAAACTCATGAACACATATGAGTAATCCCTCAGTACCCATGAGAGATTCATTCTAGGACCTCCACGTATACTAAAATCGATGGATGCTCTAGTCCCTTATACAAAATAACATATTATTTTCATAGAACCTATGCATATCTTGTCATATACTTTAAATCCCTTCTGGATTACTTACAATACCTAATTCAACGTTGGTTAGGAAATGATGAAAAAATATATCTATACATGTTCAGCACACATGCAATTTCCCTCCAATAGTTTTTAATCTGCTGTTGGTTGAATCTCAGGTTGTGAAATCTGCAGATAAGGAGGCCTGTGCTATTCATCAGCTAAGAAGTAAAAGTTCTTTAATTATGTTCCCTGCTATAGTCTAGTTAGAGTCCCAGGAGGGAGTTACTGCGATAGGTTCCACCTGGACCACAGGCTGTGCAGCCTGGATGCTGTAACTGGCAGCCCGACAGGATCCATGTGCTTGGAGTCAGGGAAAAAAAAGGTGCCTTTGCCAAAAGGCAGTGCTTAGCCAGGGGAAGGAGAGAAGGGTAGCTGACTGATTAACACTTTGAAGTGGGGTTTCTGTCTCATGTGACCATATTAATTAAAGGTTCTCAATGTCACATCTATATGATCAAGGCAGGAAACCAACATAACAAGCAAGATGCTGTCTTTTATGGTCCATAAGTTCAGAACTGGAAACTAGTCTCTGGAAAAAAAAGAAACTCAGACTTTTTACTGTAAACTTTGTTGCAGTTTAACTATGAGAGTTTGCTTATAGGTCAGTGAATAGGCCTGGTGAGTTTTGCTCTCAAATCCCATTATACTCCTGCAGAGAACAAAGTGTGTTTGTGCTACGTGAAAATTGGTTTGCAGTATGTGTATTGCCAATCATCAGGAGAATCAAAAATATTGGTCACTTTCCTTTAAGGTCCATAGGGACTCAAATCTGAAATGCATTACTATGAAAGCTTCATTAGCTGCATAATTCTGAAATGATTTTATTCCAACCAACAGTTATTTTTTTTTCCCTCATAGCAGCTTTTCCAGGCAATATTTTAGGAGCAATTTCCCAGTAATTATTCTTTTAAATTATTTTTCATTATATTTTTTCAAGTGCAAGGAGATAATCACTGATATGGCTTATGTGTAAAAGTAGGAGAATTTGGTCTTTTTTCTTACATCCTTGCACCCACTGCTGATAAATGGCAAATAGGTAATAAATAAAAGGATATAACATGAAGTCTGAAAAAATTCCTTCAGGAAAAGTAATATCTTAGTTCTGGTACTGATTTTAACCTTGGAGGTTAAATAATTTTTGTTCTTGGTACAGAATTGTAAGCAGTTCAACTGACATGACTTTCAATTCTAAACATCTTTCCAGTAGAAAGAGCTGCTGTGAGTCCCCTTGCTATCCCAGTTTTTTTTTTTTTTTTTGGCAGTCAAGGTAATATGATTCTTCTGTATTTATGCCACCAGCATTCCAAAGGGCAGGAAAGGTATTCCAAAAGATTAGGAGCCTGAATGGTTTCCAGGCTGGGGCAGTATTCCAGAAAATAACACACCACAGTAGCTGGGCTGCCTCAGTCCTTCAGGAGCACATGAATGGCTCTAGTTCCCAGGACTAGTTTCCTAAGAACAGGTCTTACACAGGTCTTTTCAAATAACACTTTTTCCCTCTGACTCTAAAAGTAATGTATGACCATTGTTGATAACTTGGGAAGGTAAAAATGAAGAACTAAATTGGGTGTGAGCGGTGGCCCAGTGGTTACGGCACTTGCCCAGCATGTGCAAGCAAGCAAGTTCAAACCCCAGCACCTCGTACACAACGAATTCTCGGAGCAACAGAAGTCACGTGAAAAACTAAATATAATTGTTTAGCTCTCTCTCTCTCTCTCTCACTATCCCTCTCTCTTAAAAAAAAAAAAGAGTAAATTCCTTTATTATTTCATAATCTGAAGGTAGCTACTATTAACATGTTGGTTCATCATTTTTCTGTTTATATATTTATATATAAATATGTATTTTAAATCCATCAAGATTATATGATATATATTTCCTATATGTGCTGTGGATATCTAGAATAAAATCCCTCTTTGGCATGTGAATTTTAAATAGTACTATGGATATATTAATCATGGTGAAGTAACTGTGTATAAGACAAACACTTTGTGTTTGTTCTTTTTAATTATAAAAATGTAAAACTATAAGATGTGCCTTTTATACATCAGTTCAATGCCTATTAATTGAGCAATTTCTACAACCAAGATACCATACTAAATATTTTGGGGGATAAAGAAATAAACAAACATCTATAAGATACAATCTTTGCCTCAGGGCATTTACATGGATATATGTGCTAAAGTAACTGCTAAATCAATCAGATAGCATTTCATGACAAAAGGAAAACAAAATAAATTTCCAAATGATCATAGAGCACCCATATCATAGTTCCAATTCAGGAGATTACAGTGAAGGATCATTTAGCTCAATCATATTGGTTAGGATTTCAGCCGGCAGATGATAGTGGCTGAATAATAAGACACCCCTCATGGAATGGAGAAAGAACATTCAGGATGAAATAGCATGAACAAAATCAGGAAGTGGAAAATGTTAAAAAAAATCAAAGATGTGTTTAGATAATGAGTTGAGATGATGTGAATTGTTTCCTGTGGTGGAAGAAAGCACCAATAAGTTAAATGGATGGTGTGTGCAGACGAAGAATAGAATGCCAGATTTATTGTGCAGACAGTGCAGAACCAAAGATACTTTTAAGCAAAAGCATAAAATGATCAGAGTTGTACTTTAAGAATATCATATGATGGGATGGGTGTGTAGCTTAGTGGTAGAGTGCCTGTCTACCAAAGTTCTAGGTTCAATTTCCAGCATTGTGAAAAAAAAAATTATATGGGACCTAAAATCTTAGAAGGAATGACATAGCTGTTTGTGTGCAGGGAAGTGTTCATATAATTGTTTTCTCATCATCTATTTTTTAAAAAAATACAAGTTAAAGATATGCATTTGTTTTTATACCCCGAGAATCCATTATTAGAAGATCTTATAAGAGCATAAGACTTTCTTGAAGTATTTTAATGTCTCATCCTTCTTGTCACTAGTATTTATTTTTCACAATTTATGGCTTGATAATAAAGTATTCATTTGTTCTGTATAAAAGAACAAATATTTTGCCTTCTTTCACAAAATCTTTAATTCATTCAAAAAAGCATTTATGGAGCAAGTATATGAGTTGTGTATTATATAATGAGTGTTATAGGAATTATGTGTCCTGGGTAATTTGAGTTGAATTTGGGTCCTGGAGATAGAACTTTAGCAAGAGAGATTTTGAGTATCATTAATTTAAAGAAAAAAGTTGCTGTTACTTAAGATAGCCAAGCTTATTTAGTTGATGTTAATTATCCTATTTATTAAATATGTTCAAACTCAGATTTTCATCATATGTTCTTCAATTTCCTTTCCAAAATTGTGAAGTATTTTTCTTTCATTGCTTATTATCCATTTTGTTTAACTATGAGTTGCTAAAACGTTTTGAAAAATGGGTTGTATTTTAGAGGTACTGTTTGTGTTGAAGATGGAAAATTATTTTAGACTTTCATTAAACAAGCTTTTACATGATCTTTTCTTAACTTTCCCTTGTTAAATGTATTTCTGGTGTAGGCAAAGGTACTAGCTACTATTTACTCATGTAAGTGAGTCTGCTAATTACCTGCAAATGGCACGTCAAGTGACCCCAAAGTTAAAACACCTTTACATAAATGGTTTTCTCTTCCGATGTTTACTTTGGTCTTAGAATCCATTATTTAATTAAGCAGTTATATTATTTATCCAGCTAATGCAATTCAGTACAATTAAATATATGAAGGCATTTGCCTGAATCCAAGAATATAATATTCATTGTTATAGATTACATTGATGGATTCTTATTTTATCATAACACCTTTCAAATTTTAAAACACATCTTTTTAATTGTTAGGTGTAAGTGCTTCTGTACCCACTTCTTTTTTTTAATAAAAAGAGAGGGAGAGAGTGGGGGGGTGTTGGGAGAAAGAGATAATCAATTTTATTCATTTTTTCATCTGGTCTTTGTTTCTCCAACACTTGGATATGTATGTGGTACTGGGGTTTGAACCCTGATTCTTGTGCCTGCCAGACAAGCACCCCAACTTCTGAGCCATGCTCTAGCCCCTGTACCCATTTCTTAAAGCCTCATTACATACTTTGAGACCTCAAAATTGCCATTAGTAATACAAAAATCACAATATAAAAATAAGGCTTAGTGATACAGCTTAGAACCTTAGTAACCAACCCACTCTCATGAATTTGTTTTTGTAATATCCCATAGGTTTTAGATGCTATGGTAATGTCTTTCCACCTCTACCAGTTTATTCCAGACTTTTTTTGGCATTACTAATGGGATATGGAATATAAAGCTGGTCAAAGATTTTGCTAAGAACTTTTCTAACCATAGACACTCATAGTTCCTGCAGGGTATTGGTGTTCTAGACCCAAAGGACTCAAACACAATTAATCTGAAGGTTGCACCAAAGCAGACACATCATAAGCTGCTAAGGTATCTGGTGGTTCTTTGAATGCTTAACTGCACCAAAATCAAGGCCTGTGTATTTATGATTTAAATCTGTATCACTTATTTTTCCTATTTCAAATTTGCTAATTCACCCCAACCATCTTGAAAATAAGGGATCACTACCTCTACATGATCTATCTGTACAGTCGACTATCAACCAACCATCTGGAAAACAAGTAATGACTATCTCTATCTCTATATTATCTATCTATCATCTATCATATTTACAATGGAGAACAGAGGTGGACAAAGTAAGTAAAGCATTCACTACTTTTGGAGAGGAAAACCGTTCATCCATATTTACACATTTTCTTTTTAAGACAAGATAGTCTTCCACCATTTTCCTCAAAATTCTTCTAGTTTTTGCCTTCTACCCAGTTCCAAAGCCTTTTCTGCATCCTTAGGTCTTGGTTACACCAGTGTCCCACTTACAGGTACCCAAATCTGTAGTGTTTCAACAAGAAAAGCAGAACTGATAGGAGATCTATAGTGAACGATTTATTGTAAGGAACTGGTTTATGTGATTGAAAGGAATGGATAGCCAAGCCCATAATAAGGCAGACCACTGGGAGACACAAGCTGGAACCCAGAGCCCTGGGTTAAAGTTCTTATCCATAGGCCAGCATCCCCCTCTTCTTCTCCAGGACTGCTCCCTGCTTTCTTCTTCTTCCTTTCTTCCTCCTCCTTCTTCTAAGACTCAGCTCTGATTTTAAGGCCTTACATCTGACTGGAAAGCCTGACTAAACCAGACGTACTCCAATTATCTAGGATAATCTCTTTTAGTTAGAATCAACTGATATGGACTTTAATCAGATCTGAAAAAAAATTGTCCTCATAATAACTCCCAGGTTGGTTTTTGATTGCATGACTGGGGGCTGTAACTTAGCCAGCCACGTTGACACATTGAAAAGACCACCACAGTGTCCATAGCATATCTTCACTAACTAAAGCTGCCTCCTCATCTGGTCATTTTCACTTGGACATTCAGGCTTTACAGGGTTTTATTCTCAGATATATGTTAAGAATCAAGAAAGAAATATTTCTATTTAATTGATGCATTGAAAGCATTTACAGCTTTATAAAATATTTCCACACAAGGACTTAAGAAAGGATTATGTACATTACATATAAATTTCTTTTTGCTAAAAATGGCATTAGTATTGTTTAGTCTATTGCCTTGCTGAGGATCAGCAATACTGACATTATCCTGGAGCTTGCTAGAAATGCAGATTCCAGGTACGGTGCTTGCCTTGCATGCTCGAGTACTCGAGTTCAAACCCCAGCACCACGTACACAACACAAAGTCTCAGAGTAACGAAGGCCATGCGAAAAGCTGAATAAAGTTGATTCTTTCTCTATTTCTCTCTTAAAAAAAAAGAAAAAGAAAAAGAAAGAAAGGCAGATTCCAGTGCCTACCTCAGCTTTCCTAAATCAGAATTAGTGTCACAAAGCTTCCTGGGTAGATTTATTTGCATGCTGAACTTTGAGAAGCATTAGTTCTAATAGTAATTACTGGCTCTAGGCTTCCCTTTCTCTTTCTCTGTCACATTCCACATGTTTTCCTCTAAAAATCCAAAAACACAATTCCAAAGTCTAGGAGTTTTCAATGTTTCATCATACAGAAGGTGACATATACATAAGATAAATAGATACTGATTATTCTATTAGCATATAATAAGGGGAAAATAAATGATCAAAGAATTAACTATAGAAAAGGTTTCTAGGATGATATGAAGACTAAATGAGAAAATAATAGGCAAACAGTAGGTAACTATATTATTCTTTAGGAACAGTTATTATTGTATTAGTTTTCATGGTAATTCAGAGAGGTGATTATTGTAATTATTATCATCTCCTTTTTCAAAAAAAAAAATGAAGGAGAAGGAGGAAGGGGAGGAGGAGGAGCAAACAAGGACTCAAAATATGTGTGCATAAAAACTCAAGCAATCTGACTCCAGAGCTCATGTGCTTGACTATACTGTTTCCAGATGGAAACTGTTAAGATTTGTTTGGTAAATATATATATATATATATATATATATATATATATATATATAATCGTTACTTTATTTTGAAAAAGTTTCCAGGGCTGGAGCGGTGGCTCGGTGGTTACGACGCTTGCCCGGCATGCGTGAGTATACGGGTTCAAACCCCAGCACCCACATACACAACTAGGTGTCAGAGCAATATAAGCCATGTGAAAAACTCAGTAAAAATTGATTCTATTTCTCTCTCTCACTGTCCTTCTCTCTTAAAAAAAATCTTAAAAAAAAAGTTTCCAGAAAACATTTAGGGTACCAATGGACAGCCTTGTGTGTGGTTTTAATTAAAAATACAGCCAGTTCAATAACACCTCTTTGAATGTTTATTCAAGTGGAATTATGTACCTTTTTGGGCCTACTTTCCGCTCAGGAAGAGCACTAATTTTATTTTGGGGTACCGTTCACCCTCAGTTATTTGATTAGGGGGAGATGACGCCTCTTCCATCTCCTGTTTTCCAGGAGTGGGCAAGTGACTCATGCCTGCTCCATCATGGACATCGTATTCTAACTCACTGATCACATGACTGGTTCAGGATGGGCCTGTGACCAAGTCAGTCTGTGAATTCCACTCAGCCTTAGTTACAGACATGCTGGTTGATTATTTCAAATTGGAAGAGTGAAAGAGTAAGAAGGGAAGTCATAGAGCAAAGAGGTGAACCAAGAGAGAGCAGCCATTGAAATCACTGTAAAGAGTTTCAAGAAGTGTTGCATCAATATTATCAACTTGATAATTGGGCAATGTTTATGTTTTTGAAATTAACAACCAAAATACTTGGATAGAATATTTTATTCACTTTAAGCAACTGTAAGTTCAGTCATGATTGATTGTTCCCAGCAGGATCTGTATCTGTGTAAATAGGCATTTGATTGATTTTTTTTCAAAAGAGCAGATAGGTAAGCTCATTAATTTCTTTTTTAAATCAAAGGTTTCCTTTTAGGGATTTTTCCTTTATTCAAGAAACTACTGAATGAGTCAGGGTGTTAATCTATTTTTCTCTCATAAATTCTACTTTCTTATTATAGAGGTGTTTTTCAATGTGTTATTAACTGCCTAGCAAGTTGGTAGTGACTTATTTTTACTCATTTACAACCCTTTATCAGGCCTGAGATAAGCACCAAGCATTGTGCCAAAGGGATTGGGATTCAAAAGTTTCCTGTTGCCTAGAATGTAAACGCTCTATAGAGCCCCTGACTCAGAATCTGGGGAATAGTGGACATTTTGTATTACATGGGCTATGGAAATATCTGTGTGGGTGTATTTCTGTAACTATGGTAGCTCCTGATGGGCCACACTTGGCCTTTAAGGAGTGCCTGTGACTCAAACAGGAGTTGAGAGTTTGGACCTTTGTTGTTCTGCATGATGGCCAGGTTTAATAGTACTTACTTCAGTTATTTGCAATGAAATAAAAATGTTGTCAATATGATACTGAATAATGATGCCAGGTAGATAACCTGATAATGTATTAGACAATGATTTTAGTTACTATTATTTTACTAGTTGTGATGGCTTAATTAGTGGCTTCCTCCCTCAAAAATATTGACATCTGGGGTAAAGAGGTGGTTCAGCAGTTATGGTGCTTGCCTGGCATGTGTGAGGTTCATATCCCAGCACCACGGACACAGTTAAGTATTGGCACAAGGAAGGCCGTATTAAATAAAATTGATTCTCTCTCTCTCTCTCTCTCACTGTCCCTCTCTTAAAAAACAAACAAACAAAAAAACCAACCAAACAAACAAACAAACAAAAACCCTAAAAAACTATTGTTAAAAAAAATGTTGACATCCTAATCCCTGGATCCTGGGATGTGGCCTTAAGTGGGAAAAGTTTTTTGTAGATGTAATTAAGTTGAGGATTTTGTTGTTGTTGTTGTTGTCCTGGTCACTGAGCCCAGGGCCTTGAACATGTTAGGTAAGTGCTCTACTGTGTAATCACATACTCAGCTCCAAGTTAAGGATTTTTTTAAAAATTTTTCAGAATAAACTGCATATTCCATATATATATATTTGCATATTCCATATTTTTTCTTTTATTTTTGAACAACCATACACGTTTTTAACAAAATAATATAAAATGTATATAGTTTCCGGATATTAGATTTACCCCCAGGAGTGCTGCCCCAATTACCCACCCGTATTCCTCCCTTGCCTTACCCATAATATCTCTAAAAAAGTATTAGACTGTATAACATTACACCTTATCTGGATTTAACACATGATAATAGACTACCTTTCTCAATGGCCAGGGTCTAGTTCCAGCCTCCACAGATGAGTGGAGACATTCAACCCTTGGTTCTCTGGGTTATGCTGATTTCACTCAGCATAATTTCTTCCATAGCCATCCATTTACCTTCAAAGGCTGCAATATCATTGTTTCTAATTGCTGTGTAAAATTCCATGGTATATATGTACCACAGTTTTTGGATTCATTCATCCAGTGAGGGACATCTGGGTTGTTAAGGATCTTGAGACGAGATCATTCTTGGTTTTCAGGATGGTCCCTAAATGCAAAGACAAGTGTCCTTACAGCACATCTTGTGTGAAGATAGAGGAGGGACTGAAGCCATCAGAGACTGGAAGAAGGGAGTAAAGATTCTTTCCTTGAGCCGTAGGAGGAAGTGCAGACCTGCTGATATCGTGATTTTGAACTTCTGGCCTCCAGATGGTAAGAGAATAAATCTGTCATTTTAAGTATTACGCTTGTGGTAATTTATGGCAGGCATAGGAATCTAATATGCTAGTTCACACAAATTATTTAATTAAGGATTCTTTTTATGTTGCTTTGATTCATAATAATTAGGAGAAACCAAAATTTCAACTCCAATTTTTGTCTCCCTCCAATGGAGACTTTTGTGTGTTTTTTGAGATTTGGTGAAAAGCCATGGTTAGCATTTCTTGGTTACTTTTTCCTACCAGTGCTTTCCTATCACTCCAGAAAGTAAACAAATATGACATATCTGAATAAAGTGACTTCCACAGTGGTCTGGTGATCCATGTACTCTTCAAGTGACACTGATCCTGCAAGGTTATTTCTATACAGGCAAAGGCCCATTTACAGAGTCCAAAGGGTGTCAAGGCACCTTGCTTCCCTACTATCTGTGGGCTACTTCAAGCAACTCTCTTAATGCCTCTGATATCCCTTCCTGTGATAGTGTTGGTTAAATTAATTTTTAGAGGCCTTTAAAAGTAACCATCCACCCAATGAAGAGTAGGTCCCCTTCCCTTTATTCCTTCTCCTTTACCTTGTTGGTTTCCCTCATTCAGTACAATTGGGAGTTTTATGAATATTTGCTTATCTGCCTATCCTACTATCTCCAACTGTCTTAGTTGAAAGAACATAATATGGCCACATATAGCATATTGTTTGACACATTATATATCCTCAATAAACATGCATTAAATAAACAAATGAGTGAACATTTTGAGCAGAAACAACGAAAAGGTCTATTTACTTTGGGACCTGGAATCAGTCTGAATCGGGGCACATGTATATAAAACATAATATATATGAAATGTATATATGCAATATATGTCTCTCTCTATGTATAAATTTCACTTGATATGTCAAATGTTACTGAATTTCAAGATCGAAGAATAAGTGGTCATTAGTTTACCCCTTCCTGGATACATGCGTGCCCTCTTCAGCCTTCCTTACAAGGGTGACAAAGATGCTTCAGCCCGCATCTTTGATGATAGGAAACTCATTACTTCTGGTCTTTTCCATTTCACTTTCTTTTCCCACTCCTCCCAATTAGGAAAAGCTTCCTCTTAGCATTTTCTTTTTTTTTTTTATTAGAAGTATATAGCGATACAATTGAGGGGGAAACATTATCAAACCAACAGTAATCAATGTATATATACTTAGTTATCCAGGGGTAATGCCAAAACATGGATGACCACCTTGGGTTTCACCTGTTGTAGTTTACCCCAGAAGAACTCCTGCGTTAAATAGGTATCTCACGGAGGAATGACATTGGCTTCTGGGATGGTTCCCCCACATTCCCACTCTCCAGTCTCCTATGAGTTCTTCATAAACCCTCCCCCCTCTCCATCCCTCTCCCTATGCCTCCAAGTATCCTAGGGAGCCATCCCCCTATTACTCTGAAAGTCATTCAATTTGAAGTATTGTTAGTTTAGCCGCCTACCCTACTGCTTCCCCATATATTCTAGCATCCACAGATGAGAGATACCATTTGGCCCCTGAGTCTCTGAGATTGGGATACTTCACTTAGCATAATTCTTTCCATGTCCACCCCTTTGATATCAAAAGCCACAATATCATCTTCTCTAATGGCTGAGTAGTATTCCATTGTATATATGTACCAAAGCTTTTGTATCCACTCCTCGAGTGAGGGGTATCTGGGTTGCAGTTTCTACGCCTGCTAAGGCAGAGGCCTGGAAGCCGAGAGGTGGGAAGGACAGGGGTCCCCCAGTGCCACGCTCAAGTCCAGGAGGCACTGGTTCAGAGTGGGTGGCTGTAGCTGCCTGCTGGAGGAGCCCGCCACCCCGCGTTCCCAGGGCTGCCTTTGCTCTCCGCCTTTGCGAGCTCCCCGCCTCGGCTTCGAGACCCGCAGCGGAGCGCAGCGGCTCTCCCCACCGCCGCCCTGGGTCACCTGCGCGCCTGCTCGCCCCGCCCCGAGGTCCGCCCCTCCCGCCCGGAGCCGCCGCCTAGGGCGCAGCCGCTCGCGCGCCCAGCCCGCAGCCCGGCCCCTCCTCCGCACACGCCCGCCGCCCTCCTCTCCTGAGAGTTTCCCCGCACCTTAGGCGAGGAGTTTGGAGCGGACGCACGCAGAGCCCACGGTCGAGCCCCCGTAACGCAGGTACCCGAGCCCGGTGTCGTCGCCATCTCTGCCTGGTCGCGTTCGCATTCTGGACCGAGGTAGGACCCGCTTCCTTCCCGTCCTCGACATTCCTTCCCGCTCGGGGCAGTTCGGGAGCGGCGCGCTAGGACGCGTGTGGCGGGCGCGGAGCCCGCGGGGGACCTGGGGACTGGGCGTCCGAGGCCAGCACCGGCGGGAGCTGGGGAGAGGGGGACGGTGGGCGACTTTAGGCTCCCGCGGGGCAAGGAGGATGGGGCGCTCGCTGGCTGCAGCGGACGCAGCCCGGGCGCGCACACCTGCAGGGCCGCAGAGAGGACTTGGCGACCCTGAGAACTTCTTTTGCAGGCCTCCTGCTTTCTTTGCAAACTGAGGGGACTGCGCCTGAAAGGAGTAAGCACTGGGGCCCCGGAGAAGGGATTTGTTGGTTTGAATGACAAAAGTTAAAAAAATAAATAATACGGTTGGGAGTTGTTGGTACGGTTTAGACTTCAGCTTGTTTCCCACCCTCTCCACCTTCCCGGGAGCAAATTAAAACAACTCCTTCCTCCGCCCGGTCCCCACACAAAACCAACCAAACAACCCAAACTCCACGCCCAGCCCCAACCAAATGCACTTATTTACAGGGATTTGTAGTGGTGAAGAAAAGAGACCCAACTGAGGAATCGTTTTGGAAACCCCAGGTATGATGTCACCGTGTGAGAAATTGGTTATTGCGGGTGCTATTTCTAGAAGTTGTGTTTATCAACAGATAAGAGTGACTCTTGTAAACCTCAGAGAGTTCTTTATACAGAGGGAGTTGCCTGGAATGTCCGTAATTATTTAAGTATATTGAGACAAATGCTATTTCAGAACTCTGGACTTGGAATCAGAAAATCTGAGTTTTGGTATTATTTCCCCTTTATTATGTGTGACACTGTGATTAGCTTTACCTCTGTGGACCTCAGTTTCCTCATCCTTCAAATTAGACAGTTGGATTAGGGTCATTTCTGAGGGCCTTTTTATAATGCCTAAAATGTATCTCAGATGTTTAAAAATTATATAATAATTTAACTCCTGGTGCAAATGTTGTTAATTTCATGTAACTAAAAAATATCTATTTTGATCTTGGCATTTGATTTATATGCATTTATTATTTATGGTTTGAGGATTTTTCCAGCCCAATGTTGTAGAGATAACAAAACATTTGTAAAGAGCTCAGCAAAATATATTTTGTATATGAATATTTAGATCACTTTTCAAACGAACTTAAAAAATCAGGTTTCCCTTTAGGCCACTGTTTGCAGTACTGCCACAAAAACAAGTGGCCTTAACATAGCACTTATTCTCTTCCAGTGTTGTTCATTTGGAGGAAATAAAAGCTGTTTTTGAGATAAATAAAAATTTAGCATAAAGTTGTGTGCAGAATGTTAAAAAAATGGTTTTATTTAGACCACTTCAGAGCCTCTTTGAAATTAAGCTCAGTAGCAGAGATGCCAATTTTAGTAATATATTTAGTTGTCTTGGAATAAATCCCAGAAAGAAGCAGAGGTTAACTAAACAGATAAACCAGAAATTAAGTGTTGACACACGCACAGAATTTGTACAAGGTGTGTGTACTCTAAAGCATCAGTGTACCTTATGCTTCCTTTCTGAATTAAGAAAACCAAAAGCAAATCATGACTGGTTTAAGCAGGCAGAGGATGACAAAATAGCTTTTGTTACTACTTGTAATAAGTATTTCCTGATGGTATTTTCAGAAATATTTGAGATTTGGTCATGACTAGATAGGATAGGCTTAGAAGTGTTTTTAGGTCTTTTTGTTGGTTTGGCCTAAAATAATAAAATAACCTTTTCCCATCCAAATGTGCATGTGTACAACTTGGGAGAGTAGAATGGATCTTAAGTACATTTTTATAAATGTGTTTAGCTTATTGTCCAATGTCTTCTCTTTGGGCTAGAAATATCAATCTGTTAAGCATTTGTCTTCCCTCATATTCTCTGGTGAAGTAGATGGTCGTCTTCTGAAACAGGTGCTCATGGTGTTAAGTAAATTGCTCCATGATTGAACAGGAGTAATAGGAGAACCCAAATACCTTGAGTGCTAGTTGCTTGGAAAACATCTGAAACCGTGGATGGATTTGATTGCTTATGGTCCACAGCCAGCTCATTCATGGCTTGGGGGTGTCGTTGTGGTTAGCAGGGGCTCTATTCCTGTTTTGCAATGTTGGCTTTACTCTTCCATGAATTTATCGATGGAAAAAAGCAGCCATCTCTTCTCACTCAGATCAGTATTGTAGAACCAAATGTTTTGTGTTTGCAAAGTATAGTATCTTTGGAAGGTCTTGGTAATAAAACCCAAACATATCCAAAAAAAGAAAAAAAAAAAGAAAAAGAAAAAAAAAGAAAGAAAAAAAAGAAATCTTTTGGCTGATACTGTACTGCATTTTTTTTTTTTTAAATTCTGGGAGCCAAACACACATACTAAAAATATGTCCTGTGGAGTTAAAAATGAAGAAAAAGGCTTATGATCTGTTCTAATTCTTAAGATTTTCTGTGATTTACCAATTCCGATTTTAATTAAATTAGAAAAGGCTCAAATGTTTACCTATTGGCTAGACTTAGTACATACAGTATTTTGAGCTTTTTATTCAAATTTTCATCTGCCTTGAATTTCAAATATTGTTTCTTAGATTTTTTTATTTTAAAGACAGGGAGAGACAGTGAGAGAGAGAGAAAGAGAATCAATTTTATTTAGTTTTTCATGTGGCTTTCCTTGGTCCAATACTTCGTTGTGTATGTGGTGCTGGGGTTTGAACCCACAAACTTGTGCATGTTGGGCAAGCACCGTAGCCACTGAGCCACTGCTCCAGTTCCTCTTAGATGCTTTTTATCTGTTTTTTCACACACATGATTTTATTAGTCTTAAAAAATTTCCTAGTTTGAGCTATAATGTATATAAGAAGTATACAAGACAAATTTATTGGTTGATGTATAATGTAAAAAATGTTAACAGATAGTTATAAGGCAGATACCTCAAGAAAGAACACTACTCAAGAAAGAACATTCTCAGTACCCAGAAACTAATTGTTTGATCCTTCCTTATTGTAAGTTTGACATTTTCTTGAAGGGAAATTTACATGAATATACTAGGCATTCTTTTGTTTTGCTTAACAAAACAAAAGAATTTTGTTTGTAACATTAAGCCATTTCTTCTCTTCTATTTAACAAAATGAGAGTTGTTTACACTCTTGGTTTCCAATTTTTCTCAGTTCCCTTCCTATCCAACTTCAGTTTTCAGTACTCTGCCATAACTCTGCTGCTGTCACCAGTGATTCCTCCTTTGCTGATAATCCATCAGTGTCTCATCAGTGTTCATCTTATTTCCCCTGTTGGTAGCGTTACCATTACCACTGTTTATCCCTTCTTGACTTCTAGGATACCGTGCACTCTGATTTTCCTCCTTCCCTGGCTGTTCCTTTCTGTTTGCTTTTCTGGACTTTTCTCTCAGAGTTTTTAAACTTTCAGTGCCTTCAGGTATAGTTCATTTCTCTCTATACTCTTTGATGATTTCATGTAGTCTCTTCATTTTATACTGAAAATATGATAGCTTAAGCCTTGATTTCTCTCCCTGAACTTCAGACCTGGTTATCCAGCTGCTTAGACAACTTTTTTATTTGGACGTGTAGTGGACATTTCCAGTTCAACGTGCCCCTGATAGGAATCTTCATTTTCTCCAGACCTCCACAATCTGCCGTCTTTTTCATCTTCATCTTTCAAGTTGGTTAAGCCCCAAACCTTGGAGTCATCTTTGATCCTCTCCGGTTCTCTCGTACTTCATGTATAGCATGTTGGGAAATCTTAGAAACATCTTCAAAATAAATCCAAAAAAATTTCATCACTTCTTATCAACTCCATGGCTGCCACCCTGATAGAAAATGCCCTCATCCTGGATTACTGCGAGGACCTCCAAACCCGTGTCTGTGCTTTTGTCTTTTCCCTCTTGAGTCAGTTTTGAGAATGATTATCAGGTTTCCTTTTAAAACACACATCAGACCTTTACACTTTTGTGCTCCATACTATCCAGTGGTTTTCCAGTGTAAGTTCTGAAGTCCTTGGCATACATAACCTTCCTTCATGGTCCTTCTTCCCTTCCCTTTACCTGTCTAACCTTTTCCTACAGTTCTCCCTCTTACCTAGATGCAGCCAGGTGGGGCTCTGTATTCATTGTATGAATATAACACATTTTAAAGCAAAACTTGATTCCGATTATGGATATTAGGTTCTTTCCTTTTTCTTCCCTTGTTCCCTTCTGTTTCTTTTTTTTCTTTCCTTCTTCTTTTTTTTTTTTTTTTTACAACTATCTTAGTTCACTTTCTGCTGCTATTACAGATTACCAGAACCTGGGTAGTTTTTAAACAGCAGAAGTTTATTTGGTTCACAATTCTGGAAGCTGAGCAAGGGGCCGCAACTGGTTAGGGCCTTCTTGCTGTGTCATAACATCACAGAAGAGAAACAAGTACAAACCAGAGAGGGCAGGAGGAGGCCAGACTTTGAACAAACCCATTCTAGCAATAACTTTAATTAATTCATTCATGAGGGCAGAGCACTAATGACCTTATCAACTCCGTTAGGCTCCCACTTCCCTACACTGTTGCTTTTGAGACTAAGTTTCCAACACATGAACTGCGGGGAACATACTCAAACCATACCAGCTACTATAAACAAAACAGTTGTGACCTGTCTTCTACAACTATCCTTGTACATAGGTGCAGGAGATTTTTTAAGAGTATGAAACTAGTAGGCAAATTACTGGGTCACCGGACTTAGAGACTTCAGCTTTATTAGATAATGCCACACTTTTAAAGTGGTCTCTTACCAATTTACATTTCAATTCTTGTTCTATACCTTTGCAAAACTTGGTGTTGCCAGAACATGTAAGTTTTACTTATCTGGTAGGAGTGTATTATTGTCTCCTTAATATTCATTTCTTTAATAATTCATGAGATTGAGCCTGGTATTTATGAGGATCATCTAAGTTCTGCTGCAATAACAAATCCCAAGTCTCTCTATTTTAACACAGTGTCTCATTCAGACATAGTCTCTAAGACAACTCTCTAGGGTAACTGTCTTCCTTGTAATAACTAGAAGTGTAGGTCAGGGAAACCCTAGCATTCTGTAGCTGACTTACCTGGAACACAGGACTTTCCTACTTGGTATAAAAGGGTAGAGAGAGCATTGATAATCTTGAGCCACTTTTAAATGCTGGTTCATTTAAAGTGACACAAATTATTTCTACTCATATTTTAGAAGTGAAGAAAGTCACATAGTCATGCCTAACTTGAAGGAGTTGGGGAGAGTCAATTCTCCTTTATGGTAATAGGAGAATAAATCTAAAAGTACTGGTGAGCAGGATTATAGTATGTATTATGTAACAAATTACCTCAACATTTAGTGTCTTAAAATCATAAACACTGATCATTATGAATATTAAGAGTTAATAAGCATTTGTCTGTTTTTGGGCTCTGAATTTGTTCATTTGGTCTCTTGATGTATGGTTGCAAATATGTCCTTGTCTTGATTACTACAGAGTCAAGCCATTCCATTTTGCATTGGGAGTGTGGGAAGTGACCAACTTCATTGTTTTGTTTGTAGATGTTTACTTGTGGAAAAGTATATTCTTTCTCCTTCTGGATTGTCTAATTTGTCAAATATCTATTTACCAAACATCTAAGGGTTTATTTCTGCAGTCTCAATTCTACCTCAGTGATGTTTATTTCTTTCCTTTTACCAGTGTCAGACTGTCTTGATTAGGGTAGCTTTAAAGTATTAAAATTTGAAAAGCGAGCCCTGCAGCTTTGTTCTTTCTTTTCAAGATTGTTTTGAAAACTAGCTTACATGTTTATATGAGCTTTAGTATTAGCTTGACAATTTCTACACTAAAGGCAGCTAGGATTTTGATAGGGATTGAATTGAATCTGGTATCAATTCCTGAAGTATCATTGTAACAAAATTAAGTCTCAATTCATGAGTATCGGAGATCTTTCCTTTTATTGAAGTATGCTTCAGTTTCTTTCATTGATGTTTATAGTGTTCAATACACAAATCTTACATTAGTTTTATTAAACTTATTCTTGAGTATTTTATTATTTTCATTGGTATTTGAAATGGTATTATTTCCTTAATTTTATTTTCAGATTGCTCATTGCTGGCATAGAAAATACAAATAATTTTTGTATATGGGTATTATATTTTGTACCCTTGATAAATTTATTACTTGTAGTCATTAGAGAACAGACAAGACTTTCTTTCCTTTTAATCTACGTGTGTTTGATTTCTCTTCCTTGCCTACTTGCTCTGTCAAGAACCTGTATATAATGTTGAATGAAAGTGGTGAAAGCATTAATTTTTTGTCTTGTTCCTGATCTCAGGGGGATGTATTCATGAAATGGTATTAGAATTTGTAAAATGCTTTTGTCTTGAGATGATAATGTCTTTTATTATGGTGCATCCCATTGACTGATTTTTATGTTTTCAATTAACCCTGAATTTCTGGGATAAATCATATTTGATTGTAGCATGTTGCTGGATTTGATTTACTAATATTTTTGCATCTAGTTTTATCTGATGCTTTCTGGTTTTGGTATCAGAGTAATTTTGACCTCATGGGATGAAGTAGGAGTAACTTGGCTGAACTTCCTAATTGTTAGAAAACTTTTGTGAATATATTTTTAGATTTTCTTTCTCATTCTTTGTGAGTAATGAGAGTTTTGATCCTTCTTTTGTAATCTATAAACTTTTTCTGCTTCCCTTACTTCTTTGACTAGGACTTCTAGTGTGACGTTGAAGTGAGGTGCTGACGGAGAAGGAATCATTTCATCATGTTTGTTGTGGGCTTTTTGCAGATAACTGCTTGTCAGATTTAGGAAATGCTTTTTGCTGCTGTTTTGCAAATAGCTTTTGTTGTGTTCAAAATAGCTTTTGACTGTTCAAATGCTCTTCTATGTTTACTTTGGTAATGTGACACTTTTTAAATTTATTGATGAGGTTAACTATATTAGTTGATTTTTAAAATATTAAATCATACTTATTCTAAAATGAATTTCTACTCATGATGTATGAACATTTGCAAGCATTCATGTCCCTTTTTAGTTCTTGAAGTTAGTTATATGTGACTTCTCTTTCAATCTCATTAGTGTTATTAATTGTCCTTTCAAAACACCAACTTTTTATTTAGTGATTCTTAATCTTGTGTTTGTTGTCTATGTTATTAATTTTAATAAATGGTGGTTCTCACTGCTGAGATGAATGTTCTGTTAAATTTTTTATTCTAACTGCCTGTAAAGGAATCGTCATATTCATGTTTAGCATTTCTCCTTTATAAAAATTATTATTTATTTATGGATTTGAGCTCCCCTATACATACTTCTTTATATGCATGAAAAATTTTGAAATACTGTTTTCACTATCATCAGTTTAGAAAATATTCTTGAGTTTCATTATTTTTTTCAGTGATTTAGTGAAAAACAGTGATTTTTATTTTTTGCTTTTTTTGAGATTTGTACCCTTTTAATTTTTCCAGATTTTTAAAAATTGTGTTATAGTTGTACAGAATGGTGGGATTTGTTGTTATACATTCATACATGCATACGTTATAACTATAATTTGGCTAATATCATTCCCTAATAATCTCACTTTTCTGTCCCCTCCTTGCTCCCGTTCCTTTCCTGATTGACCTTTGATTTTTCCAGAGATCCCCTCGCCCACCTTTTAATCCTTTTTTCCCTCTAGCTTCCGCAGATGAGAGAAACATAACCCTTGACTTTCTGAGTTGGCTTATTTTGCTTAACATAATGCTCTCAAGTACCATCCATTTTCCTGCAAATGACATAATTTCATTTTTCTTTATGGCTGAGTAAAATTCCATTGTTTATATCTATCACATTTTCTGTTTTGCACAAGTGAAAGGAGTAGGATTTATTCCAGTGTAAAGAATAGAAGCAGAACTCTTGCAGGGGCAAGAAGGGACCCCTAATAGCAGGTTACCCTATGTATGCCACATTTTCTTTATCTATTCATCTATTGATGGACACCTAGACTGGTTCCATAGTTTGGTTATTGTGATTTGTACTGCTATAAAAATGGATATGCATGTATCACCATAATATGATGACTTTACTTCTTTAGGATAAATACCGAGGGGTGGGATAGTGGAGTCACATGGTGGTTCCATTTCTAGTCTTTTGAGGAACCTCCAAACTGATTTCCACAGTAGTTGTACTAATTTACATTTCTATCAACCTTATAAAAGTGTTCGTTTTTATCCACATCCTCTCTAACATTTCTTATTGTTTGTATTCTTGATGGCTGCCATTCTGACTGGTGAGAGATGAAATCTCACTAGTTTTGATTTGTGGTGCCCTAATTGCTAATGATGTTGATGTTTAAATGTGTTTTTTGGTCATTTGTATTTCTTCTTTGAAGAAGTATTGTTTAGTTAATTTGTGCATTTATTAATTGGATTATTTGGTTTTTGAGTTCTTTATATATTTAGTATGTTAATCCCCTTTCAGAATAGTAGGTGGCAGGGCCTGGAGCAGTGGCTCAGTGGTTATGGTGCTTGCCTGGCATATGCAAGAATGTGGGTTCCACCCCCAGCACCACATACACAATGGAGTGATAGAGCAACAAAAACCACTTGAAAAACTAAATGATTCTCTCTTTCTCTCTCTCTTTCTCTCTCTCTCACTGTCCCTCTCCTTAAAAAAATCTCTTTTCTCCCATTCTGTAGGTTCTCTCTTTCCATTCTTAATTGTTTCCTTTGCCAAACAGAAGCTTTTTAATTTGATGTCATCCCCTTGGCTATATTTCCTAAGCTTTAGGAGTTCTACCCAAAAAGTTGCTTCCTGGCTCTATATGTTGGAGT